>JAKCPI010000800.1:0-10267 GCA_023213315.1 Euborellia annulipes
AAAAGAAAAAAAAAAAAAGAAAAAAGGAAAATAAGAGACTAACTTTGACCTTCCGAAATCGGCAACTTAACTTTGAGCCCTGTCAATTTTTTGGCACTGGAATTTTTTTCGTGCTCAAAATAATCCTTATTTATTCTAGTTTAATATAAAAAAAATTTGGCTCCGATATTTTAAAAACTTTTTGAGATATTCGCCCAGAAAGAGAAAAAGTTTTCAAAAAAATTTTTCACGTCCCTATCTTTTAGTATTAAGGATTTAAAATCATTCTTGATAATATAGTCTAGGGACGACTCGTCCATCTAAATGCAATGGGCCAGCTGGCATCTATTGGAATGTCAACTAAATGGTAGTAATAAGAGTTTCTTTTGCTTCTTTTGCTTTTCACATGCTTCGGCGAATTTGTCGCTCCCGCGACTCTTGATATGACGACTCAAAATCTGTTTTTCCAATTTAATATATTAGAAACATGGGAAAATATTTATATTTTGTTATCATGGCAGCCATTTTCTTTATCTTTACTATGAAGCACAAGAGTAAAATGGTTGATTTGAGAAAATCGAAAAAAAAAACTGAAAATTACATCAGTAACTGGGTACTCTTGAAGGCTAATTTCTTGTTCAAAACTGTGGGAGGTGCCTAACTTAAATTTAAAATTTCAGATATTTTGTTCACATTGCACCATGTCGCGAAAACCACTTTCGATTCAGGGGACCTCAAAACGTGAAGATCCATCAAAATCTCGACATCGAATTTTTTGACATGAATACTTTCTCTCTATATATATTGTCAGGGGGGCGCCGGAACGAATTTGAACATCAGGGGGGCAACCTCTTCCTATATGGAGATGATAGCGATTGCCCTCGGGGCTTGGTGTAGGGGTTAGAGTGCTAACCTCGTATACCGAACGTCGCGGGTTCGACCCCAGGCAGTCCGATGATTTTTTATTTAAGGAATTTTGATACCAAACGGCTTAAAATAAGAATGCCTGGACCCCAAATAATATATATTCATAACTGTTATCGTCAAAGTCTTAAATGGCCTAGGCTGAAAAGACTGTATGAATGTGGGTGATGTGAGTGTGAATGAGAAAAAAGTGTGAATGTTAAAAAAAAAAAAAAAAGTGATGTGATTGAAAGGGAAAGAATATAAAAAAAAAAAGGTTTAATAAGAGTAATAATAATTAAAAAGAAACATTTGCTTGAATACAATTTTTATTTATATAAATATATATATATATCAATAATAATATTATTTATAAATCATGGAAATTATTTTTTAATTTTGCTAAAATAAATAGTTGAATTCTAAAGTCATTACTATTTATATAAATGTTAGTCATGATATTTTGATATCTATTTCATCTACGATTTCTGTGGATATGTATTTATTATAGCATACATGATTTAATCGTTCTTGCGTCATTGTTGAGCGCCAGAAGATATGTTTTTATTCTCTCTTAACATAGAAGAAATGAGCCCGAAGCGGTTGCTTGATGGGCTGCATCACTAAAAGTAGTTTTAGAATATTTCTCAGGTTAGGAAATAATTTTTTGATTCTCTGATTAAGATTTTTGCGGTATTTTATTACAAAAAAAAATCATTCAAGCATTTAGCTTTGAGGAATTAATTCCCTAAAGAAATCAAATTCTTTGACCTTTCTTCTAAATGTAAACTCATATTCTTTTAAAATATCTATAACAGATTGTCCCAAAAACGGGTTTCTTAAAATAACAATTTTTTCGATTTGTAGATATTTTGGGAAAAACTCCCGGTTGGGAGAATCTTAATTCAATTCTGTCTGATTATCCCATCAATAACTTCATAGAAAAAGTTTTTCTAAAATATTCTTCTATTGACGTGAACTTGTGTTCAGACTCGTTAGGTTTATATAGAAGGCCTTTAGAATCTCTCGCTTTCTCGGTAACGAGGACTCCTCAAGATTCATTTCTCTTTTTTATTTTTTTCTTTTTACATCCTTCCACATTTCATTAAAAAATTGTTCTGAGCGTTTTTTTTTAAAGATTCTAAAACCAACTCAACAGCCTTTGCCCCAGCTACAGTTTGCGTTTCACTTTGAAGAACATTGCTCAATTGATCAGTTAAAGAAAACATTAGATAACTAAGTCTAATTCCAAAGTATATAGAACCCTTTGATAATTGATCATGTCCCCTGGCTTGGGACCTCTATATCATCATTACAAGATGCTAATGAAAATAGAAAGTCCAAAAACAGCAGTGCAAGTATTGATAACCCCTGACAATGAAGTATGTCTGATGGTCCAACGGGTTGGGCATAATGGCCGAGGGCCAGCTTCTCTATTCCATGAGCCTTAGCAATCTCATGAAAATTATGTGATCGTTTTGGTGATTCTTTGACAATAACTCCTATGTCGTTTACCCATTGAAGGCAATCACGTATTAAAGGAATTCTTTTGAAGAACTTCCTGCACAGCCAAATTTAGAGAATGAGCTGAACAATGAATAAATAAAGCCATTGGTTGATCTGCCAACACTCTTGATTTGACACCGTTTTTTATTCCGGTCATATTTGATCCTCCGTCATAGCATTGTCCTCGCAAGAGATCCACAATCGAACACGCAGCATGTCTTTTATACATTATACAATGATTCCCAGTCATAGTGAGTGTCATAGAGACCAAGAAAACTCACTAATTTCAAGAGTATCTTCATCTACAGATCTGATCGATATTATAGAAAAACTTGTTCTTTTCTCCCTGTACATCATTGGTTTCATCAACAATGAGAGAATATTCTCCTCTTTTTTTATTATTTTAATAATTTTACGCAAATATCATGGGAAATACCAATATTTCATTCTGAATATCTGAAGAATTATATGATTTCTTTTTTGTGTTTTAAAAATAATTTTAATTCTGGAATGTCATTTTCCCTGAGACGTAATAATTGAATGAAATTTCTTCATTAATATCATGTGCTCTAAATGCACCTCGACGAGCTAAATATAATGCTGAGGTTATTATTGTTTTAGAGCGATTTGATTTTGTATTTGAACAGATAATGTTTGTTCAGGATAATAAGGAAATACTGGGAGTATTTTTTCTTCAGTGCTTCTAATTTTATAAAATGATTCTTTTTTGTGAAAAGCAGATTTTTCGTGACTTTTTAACTTTATGACAATTTTTTTCCAGTTTTTATACCCATCAATCACTAAGTTTGTTCTCGGCGATTTTTTTCACATTTTACTAATTTTTTTCCTAGCGCTTGACACATATGAAACAAAAATACTTTTAGTCATTGAGTCAAAATGAAGCCAAGGGGTATGTTGTGAACCACTCATTCTGAAAATTATGATTACGTCCAGATTGGGTCCATGGAGGAATATCCAAAGGTTGATACGGTTCGTTTAAAGAGCATATCTTTTCGTGTGTGTTTTAGTAAAAGCAAAGAAACACTCTTTACAGGAGCAGATGGATCATCGGCGATGTTTTCTGTTAAATAAATGAATAAATTATTTAATTGAATTTCCGATCTCTGAGCAAGGCAACAAAACAATAAACAAGCATAATGACTCATTTTTTTGAAATTATTATATTAATACCTATGGTGTTTGTGGAAGAAATGTTACTGCTGGTACTAGGGCGATGCTCATGGGTGCAAAGGACTACCCGTGCTAATGCTTCCTTTTTCTAAAGAGCCTACGAAAGAACCAGATATAATAAGAAATTTTCATTTTTTTATTAAATTTTTAGCGTACGTATATTTTTGGCGAAGAAAAATAAGTTTTTAAGAGTAGGCCTACGGCCATTCTTACCTGTTTCTTTTTTAAAATAATCATCAATAAATCGACGTTTCATTTTTTTCTTCTTATAACTGTTAATCAACTACACTAAATAGTCTGTAGTCCTTTATATTTAACTTTTACAAATATATAGTTTAACAATATGCAAATTATTTAATCAAAATTTTTTTTTAGGCTATATAGTAGATTTGTTATTTACTATTTGAAGGAAATAAATATTTTTAATTTTCTTTATTTTAATTTTTTTTTTTCCAAGGCATAAAGTCTCAAGTTTTCATGTTATCTAAATTTTATTATTTTAATTCCATATAAAATGTATTTAGAATTTAGAAATACAAGGTCATATAGAGCGGGCGCTGGAGGTAGTTGAGTATGCAAAATTTGAGGACCGAATTCTGACAATGGATTTGGGCTAAGAATAGCTCCCAGAATAAGGATCCGGATCTTGCCGGGCCAATTTTTGGTCCAATTTTTTTTACCCCCACCCCATAGGAAATCAATGGAGTGCATGCTAAGATGATGTGAAGATTTGCAATTATGGTCAAATTCGAGTACTTAAAACCTCAAACAATGAAAAAACTGTCTTGTCAGCAACTGAGGGGATCCTCTAGAGTCCCCTGAGAAGTACTATCTTGCCACCAGTTGTGGTGGTCCCCTCCTAACCCCTTCATCTCTTTTCTCTCTCTTTGTTATAAATTTAAATATACGGCTTTAACACCATGCCAAATTGTGGGGACCGGCAATTATGTTCATAATCCACTAGCTGGTATCCCAATCAATGAAAAATACTATCTTGCCGCCAGCTGCGGTGGTCCTCTCTAACCCCTTTACCTCTTTTCTCTCTCTTTGTTATAAATTTAAATATACGGCTTTAACATCATGCCAAATTGTGGGGACCGGCAATTATGTTCATAATCCACTAGCTGGTATCCCAATCAATGAAAAATACTATCTTGCCGCCAACTGCGGTGGTCCCCTTTAACCCCTTCACCTCTTTTCTCTCTCTCTGTTATAAATTTAAATATACGGCTTTAACATCATGCCAAATTGTGGGGACCGGCAATTATGTTCATAATCCACTACCTGGTATCCCAATCAATGAAAAATACTATCTTGCCGCCAACTGCGGTGGTCCCCTTTAACCCCTTCACCTCTTTTCTCTCCCTTTATTATACATTTAGATGTACTGTCTTAAAACCATGCCAAATTGTGGGGACCGGCAATTATGCTCATAATCCATTACCTCGTGCTCCAATCAATGAAAAATACTATCTTGCCGCCAGTTGTGGTGGTCCCCTCTAACCCCTTCACCTCTTTTCTCTCCCTTTATTATACATTTAGATGTACTGTCTTAAAACCATGCCAAATTGTGGGGACCGGCAATTATGCTCATAATCTACTACCTGGTGTATTTATAATAAAGGGAGATAAAAGAGGTGAAGAGGTTAGAGGGGACCACCACAACTGGTGGCAAGATAGTATTTTTCATTGATTGGAGCACCAGGTAGTGGATTATGAGCATAATTGCCGGTCCCCACAATTTGGCATGATGTTAAGGCCGTATATTTAAATTTATAACAGAGAGAGATAAAAGACGTGAAGGGGTTAGAGGGGACCACCGCAGTTGGCGGCAAGATAGTATTTTTCATTGATTGGGATACCAGCTAGTGGATTATGAACATAATTGCCGGTCCCCACAATTTGGCATGGTGTTAAAGCCGTATATTTAAATTTATAACAAAGAGAGAGAAAAGAGATGAAGGGGTTAGAGGGGACCACCACAACTGGTGGCAAGATAGTACTTCTCAGGGGACTCTAGAGGATCCCCTCAGTTGCTGACAAGACAGTTTTTTCATTGTTTGAGGTTTTAAGTACTCGAATTTGACCATAATTGCAAATCTTCACATCATCTTAGCATGCACTCCATTGATTTCCTATGGGGTGGGGGTAAAAAAAAAAATTGGACCAAAAATTGGCCCGGCAAGATCCGGATCCTTATTCTGGGAGCTATTCTTAGCCCAAATCCATTGTCAGAATTCGGTCCTCAAATTTTGCATACTCAACTACCTCCAGCGCCTGGTCTAATATAAAATAAAAAAAATTTCTTACTTTTTTAATTTTTTTTTAAATTTAAATAAAAAAAATTTTAAAATATATCATTTTTAAAACTAAATGAAATAAAAGAAGAAATTTTGCCCCCCCCTGCCCCCCCCCCTGTAGGATGCCAGGGGGGGGCAATGTACCCGTGCCCCCCCCCCAGTTCCGGCGCCTATGTATATTGTGCCGTGAACCATCCATCCACCTAGTTTTTTGACAATTACATTGATTCCCTATGCAATTTTAAAAGCAATTTTTATCAAAAATAATTAAATTCCAGTAAATTATAAGTAATGATTCTTAATTAAATAAAGTAAATAGTTTATTAAATAATGTAAAATATCAAATTCTAAATTAGATTAAATTCTCAAATTTATAAATAAAAATAAATATTAAATCAGAGAGAGACCAAGGCCAAATCCAAGAGAAGGGGTTATTCGGGTGAGTTCGTGAGAGGGAGAGAGGGTAACGAACCACCAGAAGCAAAAGCCGAAGGAACACTCAACAACGTAACGCCATACCAACAACATCAAATCCGAAGAGAGCTGAGGCAGCATCTATTAATTGGGGTCCAGTCGATCACCAATTAGCAACAATCACTGGTCGTCAATGGACAACAGAGGACGCTCATTGTCCGGGACGGCAGCGATCGTCGTGACCATCCAAGGGGGCTCCGCCACCGACAAGATAAGTGAACAACAACAACACCCCCCCTTTCTCTCTCTCTCTCGAATTAATTAATTAACAATTCAAAATACAAACAACAATGACATTTAATTAAATAATTTTATAGTTAATTTCGTGCACAAATATGAACAATGAACTATTTAAGATAAAATTAAAATTATTATTAAAACTAATTAATTATTAAAAAAAAATCAAATAATAAGAAAATCTAAAATTAAAAAAATTGATAAAAAATAAAATAATTATAAAGATTAGTTGACGGGCTAAAAATCTAATTGAGAACACACACACACAAATACACAAAGAGTTAGGGAGAAAAGTGAATAAAGAATTAAAATAAATAAAATGAAAATAAATAATGTGAATAATGAAAAGTGAAATATGAAATATATAAAATAATAAAAATGAAAATAAATCTAATTGTATAAAAGGACTCAAGAGGAGCGAGAAGGTACAAAGGTTTACACACACATATTGTGATTCTCAATTCGAAATAATTATCCGTAAAGCTAATTTGAATAATTAATTTATAAAATAAATATTAATCAAATAACTAAATGAATTAAAAATAATTAAAAACAAATAAAATAAATTAAATTAAATAAAACTTAATAAACTAAAAACAATTATAAAACTAATTAAAACAACAATTAAACAATTAATAATTTTAATAATAAATATAAACCAACTAATAACAATCAAGTGTATGAAATATAACAAAACTTTATTTAATTAATAACCAATATTGAAGAAAACTGGAATTTAATAAAACCAAAGATTAATTAAAAAATCAGTTACAAATTATTTAAACTGAATAATCTGTGTGAATTAAATTGGTGATCGGTGACAGATAAAATAATAAATGATCATTTTCTGTGTTAAATCAAATATCGTGTTTTGTTTTGCCCTAAACGAAATTCTCTTTCAGATTATCTTTCACAGGTGATATTGCCAAAGCGACCAATAGATTCTCCGTACCACTAATTAATTAATTACAATTTCCAATCTTTCTTATACTTAGGTTCGAGTTCCACCCTTAAATCTGACTATCCAGCATCCCCTTAAGCTCCGTTCACTCACTGTACCGTGGGGAAAACCAAATGGTGGGTGAACAGTGTACAACACAACAACATACACATACAACACTTACACAAAAACAAAAAGGAGCACGGTACAATATATTACATATATACATAGGTAAGAGAAAGTAAAAACCGATTTAGTCATTTAGATTCCAACTCTATTTAATGAAAACACAAAGCGACCTTTCGACCCTAGAGTGGAATCATCTTCAGGCTTATTATTTAATCAATAAAAGTTAAAATTTTTACATAAGGTGCCAATAGCTTAAGAGAAAAATTAATAAAGAAAAGCTCCATTTTTACTTTTTGTTATTTTCTTCATTAACTGCTTGTCATAGACTCTCCCGTTTACAAATTCCCCTTTCCATTTAAATAGAGATTTTTCTCTTTTTTTTTACAAATAAATCAATAATATTCAAATTACTTGTAAAATTTTATTTTAAAGTTCAAATGAGTACAAATAGTAATGCTGTATTAAAAAATTGTTCTGAGTAGTGTAAGCATAAAAAATTCGCATTTCTTTTTACGAGTTCATCCCTCTTGTTTCAATGGAGGCATTGAATTATTTAATCGCATCATTTCATGAGAATCCTAAACAAATAGGAAAATATTTTACTCGAAATGTTGAGGATTGCTGGCTACCAAATAAACATCAAAAAAATATCAAAAACTCTCTTAGCCCTTGGGTCTTGGTGTAGGGGTTAGAGCGTACTGGCATTTTTTACCAAGGGTGGCAGGTTCGCATCCCGTCCCAGGCAACAAAATTTATTTAAATTGAATTTTCTACAACTCAAATTAAATAAAGAGGGAGAGAGTCTAAAAGGCCTTCGATGCCAAAAAAGACCTTAAATAAAAAAAAAAAAAAAAAAAAAAAACTGAAAGAATAATACGGTATAATAAAACTTGCGGCGTGAGTTTAGAATACGTTAAGTAAATTTTCAATAATATTGACAAGTTTTTCAGGAAAAATCCACCCTCCCTTCCCTATATTAGCCTAAAAGAGGTGGCGGAAAGCCAATTTGATCGAGATATATGCCAAAATAAGGAAAATTTTGAAGAAATACGAGGACCACATTAACCATTAAAAAATGTATTTTTACTTACTTTTTTGGGTTTTTTCTTTTTCCATTGTAATTTAGAAGACAAAAACCTTGCGCCTGACCTATTCTGATTGAGATAAGTAACCTCTTTTAGGCTAATAAAGGGAAGGGAGGGTGAATTATCCCTGAAAAACTTGCCAATATTAATGAAAATTTACTTAACGTATTCTAGACTTTAGCCAAACCTTCAAGTAAGCTGAAAACGTAATAATGGTCTAAGTAAAACGGCTATTCCATAATAAAAGGTGAAGGAATGGAGACAAATTAAAGAATCTCAGATGGTATAAATTGTATTAGAGCTACAGAGGAATAATTAAAAAAAAAATTTAACTATACCTAGTGAAATATTTGTAAATATTTCATTTCCCAGATGTGATTCGTTCTCAACTTGTCAACTGCCATCTAAGCAGAGCTGTTACCAATACTGCGAACATGGTGATGATGTATAAGAAGGCGGTGAGCGCACAAAATGCGGTGCTTATGCAGTCATAACTCTAAAAAATAATAAAAAGAAAGTTATTAGTAAGTAAATTACAATTATAAAAAATGAGAAAACTCACTCTTTCAAAACAGCCTCCAGGATGTTTATCTTCTTCATCCATGATTATCTGAAATATCAGAAAATTGTTTTTCTTTATATTCTTTCTTTCCTTAAAGATTTTATTAGATGAAAAATATAAAAAAAGGAGAAAAGTTCGGACTAAGCCGAACGCACCACTTTGCCCACCCACTATTCAAAGAAATAACGCAACGCGTTTGTTTTTATTTGTTTTGATTTTGCTCTGTTGCTATGCTAAATTTTCAATTTTTGAATATTTTCAAAATAATTGAATAAATAGTTTAACCGTGTAGATTACGTAGCCTACTTTTGGCAATTTTTTTCAGGGAAAATACTCCCTCATTTCCTTTTATTAGCCTAAAAGAAGTGGCAGTAAGTCAATTTGAACGAGATATTTAAAATGTAAATTGTAAAAATAATGTAAAAATGTAAAAATAATATAAAAATGTAAAAATAACGAAAGTTTTGAAGAAATACCAAGCCCACATTATCCAACAAAATTTGTAATATTACTTATATTTTTAGGTTTTTCTTTCTCCATTGTAATTTAGATGACAAAAATCTTGCGCCTGACCTCTTCTGGTTGAGATAAATAAAGAAATTAATTAAATAGAGTTGATTAAAATAATTAATAATTTTACTAAAAATTGTTTGTTTGTTTTCTTTTTTTTTTTTTAATAAATGAACGATAGTGAAGCTAACTTCATGATAATTAAAAAAAAACCAAAGAATAATAATTCTTCAATGTAGAGAATATAAAGCAGCAAAATTTTTTAAATTTTAAAAGTTGTTTGACCTCACCAATAAGAAAACACTCACAGTCTAAGTTTAAGATTATATATATCTATGACTTAAGTTTAGGTCCGAATCGAGGTATTTTGAATACTGGCCATTATCTTATTCAAATACATATATAGATCTCGAAAAATATTTAGATTTAAAAGTTCCTTTCATCTACTTGT
>JAKCPI010000801.1:0-13032 GCA_023213315.1 Euborellia annulipes
ATTAGGGGTGACCAAAGCAAAAGAAATCTTGAAAATTTCGCTTTTTCTAAACTTTAAGCCGTTTGCGGCACGTCTAAATGACCTCCGATTGGGCTGAAACTTTAAATTTATATGTATTCTAACTATCTGCATAATTTGACGGGGTGCGGCGTTAAAAATAATTTGAACATTCTAAATAAAAGCCGTTTTAGAGCACATTTTCTACTAAAATCTATTTTGCTCTATATCTCTAAAACTGTGCCTGATGGAAAAATTCTAACTACATATCTGAATTCAGGGTGAAAAAAAGCACTAGATTCACTAATCAGATTTCTTGTGAAAAAAACCTTGTCGACTAGTGTTATTAGAGGTACATTTTGCCAAAACAATTGCCAATCTAAATACCTGCCCTCGGGGCTTGGAGTAGTTGGTAGCGTGCCTACCTTCTGTACCGAACGTCGCGGGTTCGCACCCCAGGCAGCCCGGTGATTTTACCAAATGGCTTAAATAAAAATTCCTGGACCCCCAATAGATATATTAAATATATACGAGTATCGTTAAAAGTCTTAAATGGCCTAAGTTGCCGAAAAGACTGTGTGAATGAATGTTTTTTTATAATAAAAAAAAAAAAAAACTAAATAACTAAGAGAAAAATAAAAACAAGTTTGAAAGCAAAATGAGAACAGCATCAAAAAAATAATTGATTTTTGAATTTTAAGAGAAATTATGTCAAAATAAATTTGGAAAATCGATTTTTAATCATTTTCAGAACGTTTTGAGACTAAAATTTAATTGTTTTTGCTTGAATATTTTATATACTAAATTATTCAATCAATATCAAGGCCTAAATGCGTTTATTTAATTAAAAAACAATAATTAGGAGGCAGTTGAAATTTGAAGATGTAAAAGGCAATCAATAAACCCCCATTTTATGTGGGCGTAGTTAAATAAAAAAATGTCTATAGCTTTATAATTGATTGAAAAGACCAGTTTTGCATTTTGCCACAAATCCAACGAAAAATAAGAGAGATATAGCGAGTTTTTGAAAAGCGAATCTGCGCCAGAAGAAAAGCCTAGACGAGAGTGAAGCGAGGCTCCCTGGCTGCACTCTGGGCGCAGATCGAATTTGAAAAAAACAAATTGATGCTCTCCCAGCATTTGAAATTATTGACAAATTGATCTTTTTATGCTTTTATAAAATTTTATTCGAATCTTTTTTTTAACTATAAGAATAAAAGAATGCAAATTTATCTATAAAGAATTCAATCCTTTGAGAAAAAATAAAATTTCAAAATATTTTGTCCTCAATCAAAGTGATGCTTTTTTCTCATAAATATACTAGGAGGGTGAAATTTTATATTTAGGTTAGACACCCCCCTGAGGCGTGGAAACTTTTATCAGCCAAAAAGTACTAGTACTTTACTGATGTACTTTTTCAGTTTTTTTCGATTTTCTCGAAATTCGCTCTAATGATTTTTTTTTTTTAATTATTAAATCAATTATTTTTTAGATGCTCTTTAAAATGTATATTCTCATTTTTCCGTTGAAATCTTCTGAAGACCTCTTTACTCTTGTACTTCATAAGAAAGATAGGTTGCCATGGTAACAGAATTTAAATCTTTTACTTTTTAGATTAAAATTCATATAAATCAATTATTTAGATGCCCTCGGGGCATGGCGTAGAGGTTAGCGTGCTAACCTCATATACCAAACGTCGCGGGTTCGGACCCCAGGCAGTCCGATGATTTTATTTAAGCCAATTGGATACCAAATGGCTTAAATAAGAATGCCTGGACCCCATATATGTATATTTATCAATAACGGATATCGTAAAAAGTCTTATATGGCCTGAGTTGCCGAAAAGACTGTGTGAATGTGTGTGTGAGTGTGAGTGTGAATGAGAAAAAAGTGTGAATGTTTTTAAAAAAAAAAAAAAAAAAAAAAAAAAATTATTTAGATGCCCTTTTAAAAAGTACATCAGTAATATTTTGTGAAAATTGTTTGAGGTACTCAAATCATTTCATCTAGATTAAATTTTACACTTTGATATTTAACTACCCTACAGTAGGCTAATAGAAGATGGAAATATCGCTTGTGTTCAAATAAATATAACAGCCATGTGATGATGAAGAATTGAAAGATTTTAAGATTCTAACTAAATATATAACTATCATTTATTTGGCAATATTCTCTGGCTGCTTAATTATTATTTTTTTTCTCGTTCAATTTTTATAATTCTTCCAAATGTCCAAAAAAAAAAAATTAACTTAAAAGCTATTAAATTATTATTTATTAAAAGAGAAATAATATTTCTTAGAAACGAGGGGGGGAGGGGCGCCTGGCGACAATCAGAGCGGAGGGGTGGGGGAGCCTGGCGCCCGCCGCCCTCCCCTCCTTTGGTCAATCTAAGATCTCCAATTAAATTAAGATTGGAAATGAATAAAACTCTGATAATTCAATTGTCTATAACTCGGAAACGGCGCATCCAATTCGCATCGGATTTTTTGTAATGAGTTTAGAATTTCCTAGAGAATATTCACATGCAACTAAAATTGAATAATTAAGAATATATTTTTTCTCTAATCTAACCATCCGTTCAACCAATCAAATGTTAGTAAAAAGGATCATCGTTCTATATTCTCTGAAATTTTCCCTTTTATCTGTATATAAAATTTTCAAACAGTTTTTTTCTCTTTATTACCAATCTCCGCACTCCCAATTTCTATAAGAAAATATAAATATTCTCTGTATATAAAATTCATATCTTGAATTCTTCTAATATATTGGCGGAAAATAAATATATCTCGACTCAAAAAATCTGGTGTGCCAAGCACAGAACACAACTTTCTCTTACTGAAGGCGACCAGTCACACCAGATTGTTTTCGTTTAATACAAATATATTCTTTTTTTCAAAATTAATTATTTGTAGTGAATTGATTCAATGAATACATCTTTTAGAAATAATGTCTCTTTGAAATAATTATCTTTCAAATTTTTTTTTTTTTTTTTTAAATAGGCTCTTTGTATAAAAATTTATTTTAAATTTCATTTTTTTAATAAAAAAAAATAATAGAATGTTTTATCTAGAAAATAAAAATAATAATTTCAAAATGGCTATATATATTCTACATCCCCTTGAAATGAATGCAACACCATTTTAATTAGCCTATAATAAAAAAAATAATAATAATATTTAAATAATAAAATATTTTGATTTTATAATTAGACAGACTATATTCTAATTATTTTAAAATTAATTATTTACAGTGAATATTAAATAATAAATAAATAAATATGATATCTATCAAATTGGTATTTAAATATTAAACGTTTTGATATCAAAGATGGCTGCTAATATAAAATTATATATAATCTACATCTCTTTGAAATTTAATTCAATTCAGTTTTAACCTAAACAAAAAAAAAAAAAAAAAAAAAAAAATTGAATATATTTTATCAATTTAATTAGAAGAATTTATTATTTTTGATGATTATTGAATAATTAATAAGAAACATGAGCTACTAAGAGTATAATAAATACATTTCCTAATTTTTTGAGGTTAACAATATATATGAAATGAATGCATCAACTCCATTTTAATTAAAAATAATAATAATAATATTTTTTTTTTTTTTTTTTTTTTTTAAGGTCCTCGGCATCTAAGGCCATTTAGACCCCATCCCTATTTATTTCAAATGATTTGTAGTCAAATCAAATGAAATAAATTTTTCTCGCTTGGGATGGGAAGCGAACCCGGGACTCCGGTGCGAGAAGCTAATGTCTTCTCACTGAGCCACGGCTCCCGGGCTAATAATAATAATATTTAAATATATAATATAATATTTTAATTTTATTTTTAAAATAATTATCTTTAAATTTTTGTATATAGCCTATGCCTACGTATATTAAAATTTATTTTTATAATAAATAAATAAAAGGTTTTATCTTGAAAACAATCCATTTTCAAAATGGCTATATATATTCTACATCCCCTTGAATTGAAGGCGACACCATTTTAATTAATTATTTTGCAGTGAATAATAAAATATTTTGATTTTATAATTAGACAGTCTATATTCTAATTATTTTAATTATTAATTATTTGCAGTGAATATTATTAATAATAAATAAATAAATATCTGGTGTGCCAAGCACAGAATACAACTTTCTCTTACTGAAGGCGACCAGTCACACCAGATTGTTTTCGTTTAGTTTTCGACTAGTGTTATTTATAAATTTAAAATAAAAGATAAATCCTAATTTTATTTCCAAATAAATAGAAAATTTCTTTGGGATATTTCGGCCACATCACATAGCCAAGACTAAAAATAATACAGTACATAATATAAAATTCGCTCACAGAAATTCCCATATTTACATACAAACAGACACTGGGTTTTTGGATGGAACAAAGTTTTTTATTTATAACATTATTAACTTATATTGAAATTATTATAAAATTTAGATCTAACACAACCAATAAATAAATAAAGTCACAGGATACACTTAAAACCACCTACCCTTGCTCCTTTTTAATGTATTTTTAGTCTTGGCTGAGGATGGCTGTGTGATGCGACCGAAATATCACAAAGAAATTTTGTTCTTATTTGGAAATAAAATTAGAATTTTTAAATTTATAAATATGTGTTGACACAAAAAATCTGGTGTGACAAGCACAGAACACAACTTTCGATTACCGAAGATGTCTGTGCTGTGCGATTACTCACACCAGACTTTTAATAAATAACTTCTAAACGGATTGTCATGAAATTTGCTCCAAGTCTAGAGAGTTTCAAAAGAAGGAAGCTGAGAAAGTTGGTGTTAATAATTTACCGCTCTCTGCGGTCCGATTCACTTCTAGTTTTAATAGAGAACGTCCAACCCTATGAAAAATTAAAACCAATTAATTAAACCCCTCAAATAAAAAAAAATTTTTTTTTTCTTTTGTGCTTGCGTACCACCACTAGTTTTTTTTTTTTTTTTTTTGATGGAATAGTTAGTTTGGTTGTTCGTAATTCATTAATCCTTTTCTAATGCTGTTAGATATGCAGAGACACGAACTCTCTCATTTTTACGTTTAATTGATTGAACGACCACTAAACTAATAATATCACCCCCTCCACCCTCTGTTTCAACTTTCTTCTCTCATCAGAAAATATGATCTCGCTGTTTCTTTTTTGTATATTGATTACACGCCACCCGCATATGATCAGAATATCTGATTTCCTCTACCTTAGATGCATACTCTATCATGATGACTCTTTGGAAATTCAATTCTTTTTTTTTTTCATTTATTTCTTTTAAATAACTCACAATCTCAAAAGTACGGGTACTCAAATACAAATAAACAAAAAAAAAAGAATATATTTGTATTAAACGAAAACAATCTGGTGTGACTGGTCGCCTTCAGTAAGAGAAATTTGTGTTCTGTGCTTGGCACACCAGATATTTATTTATTTATTATTAATAATATTCACTGCAAATAATTAATAATTAAAATAATTAGAATATAGTCTGTCTAATTATAAAATCAAAATATTTTATTATTCACTGCAAAATAATTAATTAAAATGGTGTCGCCTTCAATTCAAGGGGATGTAGAATATATATAGCCATTTTGAAAATGGATTGTTTTCAAGATAAAACCTTTTATTTATTTATTATAAAAATAAATTTTAATGTACGTAGGCATACATACAAAAAATTTAAAGATAATTATTTTAAAAATAAAATTAAAATATTATATTATATATTTAAATATTATTATTATTATTTTTAATTAAAATGGAGTTGCTGCATTCATTTCATATATATTGGTAACCTCAAAAAATTAGGAAATGTATTTATTATACTCTTAGTAGCTCATGTTTCTTATTAATTATTCAATAATCATCAATAATAATAAATTCAAATATAATTATTCTAATTAAATTGATAAAATATATTCAATTTTTTACTTTCTCTTACCTAAGTATATATGTAATATATATATAGAGAGAGAGTATTAAAATGGTGTTGCATTCATTTCAAGGGGATGTAGAATATATATAGCCATTTTGAAAATGGATTGTTTTCAAGATAAATCCTTTTATTTATTTATTATAGAAATGAAATTTAAAATAAATTTTTATACAAAGGGCCTATTTAAAAATAAAAAAATTTAAAAGATAATTATTTCAAAGAGACATTATTTCTAAAAGATGTATTCATTGAATCAATTCACTACAAATAATTAATTTTGAAAAAAATAATATATTTGTATTAAACGAAAACAATCTGGTGTGACTGGTCGCCTTCAGTAAGAGAAAGTTGTGTTCTGTGCTTGGCACACCAGATTTTTTGAGTCGCGATATATTTATTTTCCGCCAAAATATTAGAAGAATTCAAGATATGAACTTTATATACAGAGAATATTTATATTTTGTTATAAAAATTGGGAGTGTGGAGATTGCTAATAAAGAGAAATAAAAAAAAAAAATTGTTAGAAAATTTTATATACAGATAAAAGGGAAAATTTCAGAGAATATTGAACGATAATCCTTTTTACTATCATTTGATTGGTTGAACGGATGGTTAGATTAGAGAAAAAAATATATTCTTAATTATTCAATTTTAGTTGCATGTTAATATTCTCTAGGAAATTCTAAACTCATTACAAAAAATCCGATGCGAATTGGATGCGCCGTTTCCGAGTTAGAGACAATTGATTTATCAGAGTTTTATTCATTTCCAATCTTAATTTAATTGCAGCTCTTAGATTGACCAAAGGAGGGGGAGGGCGGCGGGCGCCAGGCTCCCCCACCCCTCCGCTCTGATTGTCGCCAGGCGCCCTCCCCCCTCGTTTCTAAGAAATATTATTTCTCTTTTTAAAAATAATAATTTAATGGCTTTTAAGTTAATTTTTTTCTTTTTTGGTCATTTGGAAAAATTATAAAAATTGAACGAGAAAAAAAAATTAATTAAGCCGTCAGAGAATATTGCCTAATAAATGATAGTTATATATTTAGTTAGAATCTTAAAATCTTTCAATTCTTCATCATCACATGGCTGTTATATTTATTTGAACACAAGCGATATTTTCATCTTGTATTAATGTAGGGTAGTTAAATATCAAAGTGTAAAATTTAATCTAGATGAAATGATTTGAGTACTTCAAACAATTTTCACAAAATATTACTGATGTACTTTTTAAAAGGGCATCTAAATAATTGATTTATATGAATTTGAATCTAAAAAGTAAAAGATTTAAATTCTGTTACCATGGCAACCTATCTTTCTTATGAAGAACAGAAGTAAAGTGGTCTTCAGAAGATTTCAACGGCAAAATGAGAATATACATTTTAAAGAGCATCTAAAAAATAATTGATTTATTAATTTAAAAAAAAAAATCATTAGAGCGAATTTTGAGAAAATCGAAAAAAACTGAAAAAGTACATCAGTAAAGTACTAGTACTCTTTGGCTGATAAAAGCTTATTTCCACGCCTCAGGGGGGTGTCTAACCTAAATATAAAATTTCACCCTCCTAGTATATTTATGATAAATAAGCATCTCTTTGGTTGAAGGCAAAATATTTTGAAATTTTATTTTTTCTCAAAGGATTGAATTCTTTATAGATAAATATGCATTTTATTCTTATAGTTAAAAAAAGATTCGAATAAAATTTTATAAAAGCATAAAAAGATCAATTAGGCGATTATTTCAAATGCTGGGAGAGCATCAATTTGTTTTTCAAATTCGATCTGCGCCCCGAGTGCAGCCAGGGAGCCTCGCTTCCTCGTCTAGGCTTTCTTCACGCGCACATTCGCTTTTCAAAAAGTCAGTCTATCTCTCTTATTTTTCGTTAGATTTGTGGAAAAATGAAAACTGGTCTTTCAATCAATTATAAAGCTATAGACATTTTTATTTAACTACGACCACATAAAATGGGGGTTTATTTATTGCCTTTTACATCTTCAAATTTCAACTGCCTCCTAATTTATTGTTTTTTAATTAAATAAACACATTTAGGCCTTGATATTGATTGAATAACTTAGTATATAAAATATTCAAGCAAAAACAATTAAATTTTAGTCTCAAAACGTTCTGAATGTTAAAAATCGATTTTCCAAATATATTTTGACATAATTTCTTTTAAAATTCAAAAATCAATTATTTTTTTGATGCTGTTCTCATTTTGCTTTCAAACTTGTTTTTATTACTTTCTCTTACCTATGTATATATGTTATATATATATAGAGAGAAAGTATTGGATTCATGTCAAAAATTCGATGTCGAGATTTTGATGGATCTTCACGTTTTGAGGTCCCCTGAATCCAAAAAAGTGGTTTTCGCGACATGGTCTGTCTGTGTGTCTGTCTGTGTGTCTGTCTGTGTGTCTGTCTGTGTGTGTCTGTGAACAAAATATCTCAAGAACGAAAAGAGCTAGGAGGTTGAAATTTTATATTTAAGTTAGGCACCCCCCTGGGACGTGACACGAAGCTTTTGAACAAAATCGACCAAAGAGTACTAGTACTTTACTGATGTCACTTTTTCAGTTTTTTTCGATTTTCTCAAAATTTGCTCCAACGATTTTTTTTAAAATTCAAAAATCAATTATTTTTTAGATTCTCTTTAAAATGTATATTCTCATTTTGTGATTGAAATCTTCTGAAGACCACTTTACTCTTGTACTCCATAGAAAAGATAGGAGAAATGGTTGCCATGGTATCAAAATATAAATATTTTCCCATACTTATAAATTTTACATCTTGAATTCAATTGTACCCTACTGTCGGAAACTAAATACATGTCGACACAAAAAAATCTGGTGTGACAAGCACAGTACACAACTTTCGATTACCGAAGGTAAGAGAAAGTTGTGTGCTGTGCGCCAGTCACACCAGATTTTTTTTTTTTAAAAAAAAAAATTATTTTTTAATTTTTCTCTTAGGGCCGGTTGCTTCATCCTGGGTGAGTTTGTTAGCCCCGGGCTAAATGGCTTTTTTTTGTAATGCAGAAACCCTCTTCCGGGGGAACAAATCATGTTCTGTTTGTGAAGTTTGCAACTCCATTAAGGCATCTTATAAAAATTATTAAAAATAAAAATTGATATTATCACCCATAATTTAAATAAATATTATTAATATACATTTAAATATAAGAATTTAATTTTTTTTTTGCTAAAATTTGAAAATTTTCAAAAAATAAACAAGATTTATTAGTTTTCACATAACAATTAGTCAATTGTTCCAATCTTCACAACTATTTTGACAAATTGCCAGCTGTGTGGCTCAAATAAAGATAATTTCAAAAAGAAATATACCTTTTATTTTCACCTAACAAGAAGTAATATCAACTGAAAACATTCATATAAATATTTAATATCAATTTGCATTCAATTTGAAAACAAATAGTTTTATTAACAAGACATGTGCAATGCCTTAGATGAAGTTAGGAGAATATTCAACAACTTGCAATATATCCTGGATATACGAGTATAATCCTGATTGACATAAAATGAATAATAACAAAAAAACGGTAGATTCCATATTGCATTTATATTATTTTTTACATTTATATTGGTGAAGTTAGGATGCTTGAGTTCATAATACATGTTCGTACGTGTCAACCCAGGGCTAAATCTTAGCCCCACCTTTGGGCCTGGGCTAACTTTAGCCCGGACCTTGGCTCCAATTCCCCATATATCTATATGAAATTACTCAAAAGTGAGGTTAACTCAGGGCTAAATATGGCGACGAGATCTGATGCAAGCGGGCCCTAGCCTATAACATATTTTATAAAATATACAACATTTCATCATTTTATTGATAAAATAAGTAGAATATAAGGTAAAATAACAAATATATGTACTTCTAGAATACTTTTTAGCAATAAAATGATGAAATATCGTATATTTTACTATAAAAATAAAACTGAAGTGGGTTTCTGCACTACAAAAAAGTCGGGGCTAACAAGCTCACCCAGGATGAAGCAACCGGCCCTTAGTTATTTAGTTTTTTTTTTTTTTTTTTTTTTTTTTTTTTTTTTTTTTTTTATTATAAAAAACATTCACACTTTTTTCTCATTCACACAGTCTTTTCGGCAACTCAGGCCATTTAAGACTTTTAACGATACTCGTATATGTTTAATATATCTATCAGGGGTCCAGGCATTTCTATTTAAGCCATTTGGTAAAATCACCGGACTGCCTGAGGTCCGAACCCGCGACGTTCGGTACAGAAGGTAGGCACGCTACCAACTACTCCAAGCCCCGAGGGCAGGTATTTAGATTAGCAATTGTTTTGGCAAAATGTACCTCTAATAACACTAGTCGACAAGGTTTTTTTCACAAGAAATCTGATTAGTGAATCTAGTGCATTTTTTCACCCTGAATTCAGATATGTAGTTAGAATTTTTCCATCAGGCACAGTTTTAGAAATATAGAGCAAAATAGATTTTAATAGAAAATGTGCTCTAAAACGTCTTTTATTTAGAATGCTCAAATTATTTTTAACGCCGCACCCCGTCAAATTATGCAGATAGTTAGAATACATATAAATTTAAAGTTTCATCCCAATCGGAGGTCATTTAGACGTGCTAAAAACGGCTTAAAGTTTAGAAAAAGCGAAATTTTCAAAATTTCTTTTGCTTTGGTCGCCCCTAATACAATTTTAGATATCCCTGAATGCAAAAAACATATATTTACGATATTCTATTGTTTTTTGGCTTTCTAAAAAGCATTCATTCGTTAAAATCTGTTAATTATTAACGAAATTATTAATAAAAACGTCAGCAAAGAAAAAACACAAGTTGGTAAGAGAAAGTTGTGTGCTATGCGACCAGTCACACCAGATTTTTTTTATTAATTTTAAATATTTAATAGATAGGTCAGTTTAGTGGGCCTAATATTGCCTGTGTCCGTATGTGTGTTCTTTTCTTTTTCTACTTCTTCTTCTGGTTCCGTATTTCCATTTAAAAAGCACTCAGAAAAAGAGAGAAGAGTCGATGAAAAGTTTGCCAGTAGCGAAAATGACACTCTGACAGCTTTTGAAAGCAGATGAGGGAGAGAAGAGATGGCTAAAAATATCTAAAAGTTTTGATAATATTTTATCCAAGAGTGTGAAGAATCATTTCATCGAAAACTTCTCAATTTTTTTTCTTTTTTTTTTTTCTACAAATCGCTTTCTATATGTGTTTATTTTGTATTCATTTTTTTTTTTTATATATATTCTGAGATAAGAAGATAATATATCTTTATCTATTCTAAATCAATTGTAAAATTAAAGTCTCAAAAAATGTTTATTTACTTTTGATACGCATAGTAGAATCAGTGTGCCCGGGCACATTATAATTTTAAACAACATAAGAAAGAAAAGTTTTTATTATTAATCACTTATGTGAAGTTAGAAATTGGTTAATTGATTCAATGAATATATCTTTTAAAAATAATGTCTCTTTGAAATAATTATCTTTTAAATAAATTCTTAAATTTTTTTTAAATAGGCCCTTTGTATAAAAATTTATTTTAAATTTCATTTTTTTAATAAAAAAAAAATAAAAGAATGTATTATCTAGAAAATAAAAATAATAATTTCAAAAGGGCTATATATATTCTACATCTCGTTGAATTGAATGCAGCAACTCCATTTTAATTAAAAATAATAATAATAAAATATTTTAATTTTATTTTGGAAATAATTATCTTTAAATTTTTCTATATAGACCTACATATATTAAAATTTCATTTCTATAATAAATAAATAAAAGAATTTATCTTGAAAACAATCCATTTTCAAAATGGCTATATATATTCTACATCCCCTTGAAATGAATGCAACACCATTTTAATTATAAAAAAATAATAATAATATTTAAATAATAAAATATTTTGATTTTATAATTAGACAGACTATATTCTAATTATTTTAAAATTAATTATTTGCAGTGAATATTAAATAATAAATAAATAAATATGATATCTATCAAATTGGTATTTAAATATTAAACGTTTAGATATCAAAGATGGCTGCTAATATATAATCTACATCTCTTTGAAATTTAATTCAATTCAGTTTTAACATAAACAAAAAAAAAAATTGAATATATTTTATCAATTTAATTAGAATAATTAATATTATTATTGAATAATTAATAAGAAACATGAGCTACTAAGAGTATAATAAATACATTTCCTAATTTTTTGAGGTTAACAATATATATTTTTTTTTTTTTGCTAAAACAAAATTCGAATGTAAAATTAAATGTTATAATAGATTTTATAAAGTTGGCCCCACGTTGGGCGCCATTTATAATAGATGTGATGAAGTTGGCCCTTGATCGGGTGGATGAAGTTGGCCCTTGATCGGGTGTCGTTTATAATAAATATTATGCAGTTAGCTCCAGGATTGGATGCTATTTATGATAGATGATTTTCTGCTGGCTCCAGGATGGGTACCAGTTAGGATGAATTTTCGTTTCCCGTTGCCAAATTGTCGTTGAAGATGGTTGATGGTGGGGGAAGGGTTCACACGCACACACACCAAATGACAACACGAAATTTTTGAGTTAACAATTATTAATTAACACGTAATTGGTTTAATTCTTCTTTAAAATGATACAGTAATAATATGAATAACGATAAAAATGTATAACAGGTAACAAGTTGAAGAAACGTAAAAAAATATTTTAATTAGATAAAAAAACTGGGTCATTAATTAACCAGAAAAAAATATGAATACATAAGGGTTATGTAATAAAAAAAAATATAATAATATTGACAAGGGTTGTCGAATTAATTTTGCAGGGCGCAAAAATATTGTGAATAACCAATGCGACTTTACAAGGCGAGAGTCACAAAGCAATTGAATTGTGCTCGTGTCGTTCGCATGAGGCGACGGAAATTTTATACAAAAGTCGTTAAAAATACGTTAGAAAAATTTTAGAGAAAATAAACGAATTTTCTACTTGAGAAAAATAAATAAATTAGATAAAATAAAAAAAATAAAAAATAATATTGGGAAATTAGAATTGGAAATAAAATTAAATTAAAATAATTAATTTGCCGGTTACAAT
>JAKCPI010000802.1:0-107791 GCA_023213315.1 Euborellia annulipes
ATTTTATTTTGAAAATGGCCAGCCGTCAGAAAAAGGTTGCCGAGCCCTGCTTTAGGCAATAGATCAACAACTTGAAAATTTACAAATATGAAAGTGATGACCATTTTTTAGGATTAGGTAGATGTAGGCAGCCAGCAAGTGAGAATAAAAAAACTTTATTTAATTATCGTCGACGTTTCGGAATCACCTAGATCTCATCTTCATGACCTTTTTTTTTGGTTGGCAGGTTGTAGGGGGTGCGAGAGTATATGTTAAGATTCCAAGAGATGCCGATTACTGAAAAAGTTAATAACCCCTGCGGATAATATTAATAAAAAGGTTGGAACTCTTTCTTCTTTATTAAAGATTATTTTTTTAGTTTTATTTGCAATTAACGTAAATGACATGATTGGGGACCGAACCAAAAAATCTAGAAACCTTTTCGGCATCTTAGGCAATATAGACTTTAACTGATAAACAAATATAAATATTACGATATAAATTATCCAACCACTTTTATTTACATCATTTGGTATCCATATTATTTAGATAAATATTTTTCGAACTGCCTGGGATCCCCCCCCCCCCTGGCTTTTGTTATCATATTGATATTTATCAACACCTAACCTCGGCCACGGGAGTGGGGCTTTAATATTTTTTTAATAGACCTCTCCTTCGGGCTAAAAGATGTCAAAATTGTTAACCTAAAAGCCAAGGGGAGTGGGTTCGGACCCCAAGCAATCCGATGAATATTTATTTAAATAATTTGGATATCTAATGTGCTTGAATAATTTGTATCATTTAACGACTATATGGCCTAAAATGTCGAAAAGCTTAAAAAAAAATCATTAAAAGATTGTTTTTCTATGCAAATATATGCGATAAAAATTTAAACTCATTTATCAACAGTGCTGCCCGTACTTCAAGGAGCCAGAGCTTTTTCTTTTTGTTCCAAATTAAATATTTTTTTTTTAGTTAGGCCTTTATTAATATTAATTAATGTAAAATACCTCTTTATTGTTTGCTCCATTGGAGAGATTATTCTAGATGAGTGATTCATTTTACTGGAGGCTCTGCGCCAAGCAATGCCGCATTGCGGACACATTCTGTCTCTCTTTCTGTCTGTCTGTCGGTCTGTATGTATCTCTTCTGGACTAAGGTCCACACATCTTGCTTACATTCAATTCATCATCGAAAATAATAACTTCAGAAATCTCTAATATTTGATGTTAGATTGAAAACAAAATCACATTCTCAAACTTTAATTTTATATCCTACTAAAGGAACGGATTTATCTTCCTCTAAAATATTTTCAAAGATTAATTGTTGCAATTTTTCGTTTGACTTTTGTTTTAAAGAGACTTTTTTTTGCCTTTTATTATACATTTCACAAAAAATTTCTACATGTATTATAAAATGATCTGTTCTTTTTTAACTTTGCCCATTAACATTTGGTTGGACAGGTAAAGTTAATGTAATCGTAAAAAAAAAAAAATCGAAATTTTTCTGAAGCTGCTAAAATGCGTTTTGAGGTCCCCTGATAGTTTTTGGAATGATGTCTGTGTATGTGTGGCAATTTTTTTTGTCAACGGAAACTGAAAATCTAATTGATCAATTGTTTTGAAATTTTACACACAAACTAGAGTCCAAGAACTGAAAAGCTTTTGGTTAACATCGGACCATTAGGGGGGGGGGGGCTCTAGGGGGGGACCAATATTTTTTTCTTACATAACCTATAATTTTTTTTTATATATTCAGAAACTAGACTTTCTCCCGTGTAAAATGATATAACACTGTTATAATATGTAAAACATTGGACCATTAGGGGGTTCTAGGGGGGGGGGACAATATTTTGTTCTTGAATAGAGGGTGGGCAAAGTTGTGCGCTCGGCTTAGTCCGACTCTTTATTTTTATTTTTTTCCCTCACCTTATATTACTAAATACGTACATAAAAGAGTTCAATATATTTTTTGATTAAAAAAAAGCCATCTTAAAGCAAAGAAACGGATTGCCATTGAATTCATTCTCCTAACTCATTTCTGATCTCTTGGCAACTTCGTTACTGCGAATTCATAAAAAATTTGATATTACTCTAGTCGAGTGATAAAAACATCTATTTTACATTTCTCTTGAATATATAAATATCTGGGTGATACATTACTCGAAATAATTAAAATGTTATTCCAGGGCCGGATCTAGGAGATTTTTCCGGGGGGGGGGGGGAATTTAATTTTAAAATTTTTTATACAAAATTCATATAATTTTACCTTTTTTTTAGTAAATCTTTCTTTAATTGCCGCCCCCTACTGAATATGGAGCATTATTTAACATTTATAATATAATCATCAGGACCACCGTTTCATATAAAATTTTTTTTTCTCGTTGATAGTGTCTTACATAAAAAATTTCAAGACGGGATTTTTTGTTTTGATTGTAGCCAGAATACTTTTGCTAGAATGGAGAGGGGGGGGGGGAGATTTTGAAGAAGAGGATTTATGAAGTTCGTTTTAAACGATACTTATATAAAATTACGACATAAATATTGAGGTCCAGACATACAGTATTTAATTATTTGGTATCCAAATGATTTAAATAAATTCATAGGACTGCCAATAATTCTATTTAAATTTATTATTTTTATATTTGTTTCATATTTTTATGAATTTTTCAACCTTTTTTCGTTTTTGATGAATTAAATATACTCGCTGATACTATATAGGGTTAATGGAGAGAGGGATTATTTTATCAATTAATCCTATATATTTTATTACTTTCTCTTATTTTTGTTTTATTTTGAGCAAGTATCTTCTCATCTTTGAATAAGTTATTTGGAAATCTAGAACGGTAAAAGTAGAAATATTCTTAAGCCGTTTAAGATCGTGAAGTCACAATAAATTTTGTTTCTCAATTATTATTAATTACAAAATTACATATCATAGTGCCAAGGGCGGATCCAGAGATGTTTCTCGGGGGGGGGGGGTAATCTGGTGTGACCCGTCGCACAGCACACAATTTTTTCTCAATTTCGGTAATTTAAAGGCGCATTCTGTACTTGTTTGCCAGAATATAAATACAAATCAAATTTTTAAGTATTAATTTTAAAAATTTTACTTTAAAAATAAATTTTTTTTCGAAAAAAAAAGGTATTTTTTTCAAATCTCGGGGGAGGGGAGGAGGTAATTACCCCCTTTACCCCCCCCCCCCCTTGTATCCGCCCTTGCTTAGTGCGGAAAAATTAAAATATAACTAGGTAAAATAATCCTTTTTTTTTTCTAAATATAAAAGAAAATAATTAATTAATTTAAATGTTAATGACTAATTAACTTCTCCTCCATATTGTGCTATTCAGTAAAGTCGTTTGAGAGATGAAAAAGAAGCGATTAAGTTAACAGGTTAAATATACAAGCTCAAATCTTTGATTAAACAATTTATAAAATGCTTATGAACTAATACATTTATACGTATATTATATGCATAAAACAACAAAAATTGTTAATAAAGAAGTAATAAAGTAGCGTTAAAAAACAAAAAGAAAAAAAAATTAAATGGAAGTGAAAGAAAAAAAAGATACTCTGGTATACGTTATGTTAAGTCCAAAGTGAATGGGTGGATGTTAAAAATGAAAAGAAACGAGCTAGAAAAAGAAACTCACTTGGCTTTTATTTTTTATTTTATTGCTCTTTTCTTCTTTTAAGCTTTTAAGATGATTAATTAATAAAATTATATAACAAAGGTAAAGAATGAAATAATCTTTTTGACGATTAAGTGATTATTTATGTTGTACCGTCCATCTTCATTAACTCATTGTTTCATTTCAACATATAATTCTCTTATCAAATACATAAAATAAATTCATAAGCCTATATTAAAGGCACTTTGACACTATTTGGGAATTCTAATATTTTTTAGGAATCTATCTAAATTAATATTTTCTGTACCAAGGGTCGCGGGTTCGCATTCCGTCTGATGCGACAATTTATTTCAATTTAATTAGCTAGCCGCAGACTTTTTTTAAATACACACTTTTTTTCCCATTCACACTTACACTCACATATATATTCACACAGTCTTTTCGGAAACTTAGGCCATATAAGACTTTTGACGATAACCTTTATTTGAATATATTATATGTATTTGGGGTCCAAGCATTCCACACTCAAAAAGATCTTCAACAATTAATCAAAGAATTCATGAGCTAGTAATTTACGAGTACTTTTCCGATCTTCAGAATATTGTGTATGTGAATCCTTCCATTTATAATAATGAAATATGTAAAGTGAGGAAGATTATCTTATTAGTTAGATACCAAAAGAACGTACTTCATTGTCATCAGATTTGTGATTTATTTTTTACTTAGGCTTATTAAATAAATATTAAATTATTAAAAAAGATTGTATGATTTGATTGAATTTTGATATTGAAGATTTTTGTAAAAAAATATCCTATATATATACTCTTTTTCATCTCTTTTATTGAAATATCCGAAATATATATATCTCTTCAAGATAACCCAGAGATAGAACGAATTTCATTCACTCGGCTTCAACATGAAAAGAGAAAAAATAATTCGACAGCTACGACCGACATGCCTCCATTTTTTTTTTTTTTTTGGTGGGGGAGGATAGGATTTACATTTCGAATTATTTCTTCACTTTTCAGAGTTAAGATAAAATATATTTCTATATGAATATCGCCAGAAGCCAAAGTGGATAAAAATAAACACAGTTTTTACGGGGTCTTTATACCGGGGGTAGGCCTATATTTTTTAGATAATGAATTTATCTTAATTTTCTTGTGTGAAACATTCAGAAGAGAATTATACTGTAGTCACCGAATTCTTAATCAACAATAGGAGATCGAGCCAAGAAATATTTTTTGGCTGTTGTATTTCAACAATAGGAGATGGATGTGCTTCATCTGATGCCTGCTCCATCTCCTATTGTTGCAATACAACAGCCACTCCAAAATTGTCATGGAATTTCTAATCTTTTCTTCATTATAAAAGATCCTATTTCTAACTTTTCCGCTTCTTCTCCTCCAAGAGGTAATGAAAGTAATAACCGTATTTCTTTTCCTCTTCTTTATCTCTCTAATATTCCGCTAAATTCTCAAATATATTTATCCATTTATGTGAATATTTTAATTGTTGGTAAGACAAACGTTATCTAACTCCCTAGAATCAAACCCAGGGTCTCCAGCCTATACGGTGCTTCGATGTGCTTCCTTTTGCACCAGTTATTATTTAGTCTGCCATCGTGAGCCTAGTCTTGCAAAGAGCATATTCATTTTGTATACAAATTTGAATATGCTCTTTGAAGACTGAAGATAGCAGGGTAGATCCCAGCCGAAACTTTCCGAATAAAGAGTCCTTAATCCTAATTGATAGAGGCTCAATTATTAGCTGCATCCTCTTCCCTATTCAACATATTAATATATTATTCTAATTCTCAAAAATTAATTCTGATATGTAACTAAAGAATTTATAGTTTTATTTATTCCAAATTAGTTTTTTTAGAGATGAAACCTGACTAATCCCTAAATTCAAAATACCGGTATAGTGGAGCATCACAATTCGATGATCCACAATATTTTGAATTTATCAGGCAGCATTTTAAAATCTCATTTGATATTTGTCATTTTTATATACCGGTATATACTCCTGCGGATATAGTTGTTCTTTGGGCTCATCTTTGTGACTTATTTTAATAGAAATTTGTTTAAATTTCTAAATCCAATTGATAAAATTTTAAGATCCTTTCTAAAAGATCCTGGATTAGATCTCGGTTAACAAATTGAAGTAGTTTCCTTGTCTTGGTTTTGACTATAAGATTCATTAAGTTTCCGTTTTCTGGTCAAAGATAAGATAAGGCAATTCCTCCCTTGTATATTACCAAATAAAACTCTCACCGATTTTTAGGTATCGATTTATTCCCTTGATCACAGTTTTATAGAGTAATAAATAAATAAAAAAATATTAACAACAATAAGAAGATAAATAAATAATGTAATTCAGGACACAAAGATACTTAAATCTTGTTCTTTACAACCTAATAATAAAGATGAATGGGGAGTAAGCATCTAAAAGACAAGATAAAGTCTTGTCTTGAGATAAAAGTTTCCCTTTAGTATAGACACTGGATGTATATTTATAAGGGAGAAAGCGAGAGATCATACACACATATGATATTTTGATGGATGAGAATGTTTTGATATTTTCTACAAAGCCTTCGTCTTTTTTTAATGATAGGATTTGTAGGTCAGTTTGTAAACATATTTTTTTTTTTTAAGAAATAGAAATGTAATTCAGTTCATGATCTGAATAGATTCGTTCGTTTTTGCTTGCTGAAATGTATAGAAAGAACCCATAGGTCAAACTCACTAATGAATTTTTCGATTAATTGCTCCATTTTAAATGGCTTGATGGAGTTATTAAAATTATAATTAGCTTTTCACCTCTTCACAATTTTACTTTTTTTTAAAATATATTTTCAATTTTTAATCTATTCCCTTAATTTAATTTTTATTTTGTTACGAGGTTGCTCTGAAAAATCCACTGTCTATACAAAAGTTAAAGTTTTTAATTGATTGGAGGGCTGCGAACAAATAAAATTTTTTATTGTTAAACTTAATTTTCCTTTATTTGTATTCTATCGAAATTTATTCATTCGTAATTTCCTTGTTTTTTATTGGATTACATGTCGATTTTGGAAATATTTAATTAACACGAAGCTTTTGAACAAAATCTGCCAGAAAGTACAAGTAGCTCTATATCATAATAAAGTCTTTTGAATAACAAAATTTTATCCAACAAGAACAACCAGGGCAATAGGCAGAAATTTTTTAGGGGAGAACTCAGAGGTAATCCCCCCTCCCAAATGAATAAATATTAAAGAATATTAAATATTGTTTATAATTTCTGTATTTTTCTTTATTTGTAATTTTTTTTTGAAGGGACGATGTTTGGATCCCCATATTCTCCCCCTGACTATCGCTCTCAAATACAATATATTTCTTAAGGGTAACCCTAATTAGGAAGTTTTCTCGACGAGAATTCTACAATTCTATTCTAATTTTCTCTAATTTAATTGACTATTTTACGATCTCTTTCGAATTCAGTAAAATATATGTGAAAAATTTTCTACTTTTCTTTTTGTTTAGTTATAATAGGCAAGGCGGAAATTGGAAAAAAAATTTTCAATATGCCCTAATTCTAGCTCCAAATATGTATTTAAACAAAGTCGAAACGACAGTAGCTATTAAATAATTTTAAAAGAAGAATTTTGGCTACGTTTCTTCTATTCGATTCTGAGATTTTGGTCATACAATGTTACATCCAGGACTCCGAAATTATAAAGAAAGATAAATTTATTAATTGAGAATGTTTCTTGATTGGATTGTTCTGATGGTCCAAATATTGCATTTAAGATAAGTAGGTTTATAGATGGAGAAAATAAAATTCGTCAAGAAGAAAATAAAATATTTTTATTAAATAACACAATATTTAATACTAGGTTGAGTTGTTAGGATGAAAGATTTTATCACCTCTAAGCTAAATGTCAACATGGTTTTAAGATTGAAATTGATAAACACAAGATGATAAAAGATGAAAAGATCATATTTCGATTTATATTTTGTTCTAGTATCAAAATCAAAAGTTGTTCCAATGTGAATTTGTTGACGCCGATGGTTGGCATTTTATTTATGTCTGAATGTCACGCAAAGGCACTTGGGCAGGCAGACGTGCATGATAAGTGCCAACCAACCATGTTTCTTCTCAATGGACATCTCTTGAAATTGAGAACACTTAAATATAAACCCAAAAACAAATAAAAAGCATCTTTACAAATTTTATTTTTAAAACAAATACAAAGAAAACATCTGGTGTGACTGGTCGCACCGCACACAACTTTCTCTTACTTTCGGTAATCGAAAGTTGTGTTCTGTGCCTGTCACACCAGATTTTTTGTGTCCAGATATATTTAGTTTCTACCAATATATTAGAATTCAAGATGTAAAATTTATAACATGGGAAAATATTTATATTTTGTTACCATTGCAACCATTTCTGTTATCTTTCCCATATAGCACAAGAGTAAAGTAGTCTTCAAACAATTTTGACTACAAAATGTGAATAAACATTTGAAAGAGCATCTAAAATATAATTGATTTTTGAATTTTATTCAAAATCGTGAGAGCAAATTTTGAGAAAATCGAAAAAAGCTGAAAAAGTACATCAGTAAAGTAATAGTAATCTTTGGCCGATTTTGTTCAATAGCTTCGTCTCACGTGCCAGGGGGGTACCTAACTTAAATATAAAATTTCAACCTCATAGCTCTTTTGGTTCTTGAGATATTTTGTTCACAGTCACACACAGCAGACCATGTCGCTAAAACCACTTTTTCGGACTCAGGGGACCTCAAAACGTGTATATTCATCAAAATCTCGACATCGAATTTTTGACATGAATCCAATACTTTCTCTCTCTATATGTAGAGGTAAGAGAAAGTAAAAAGTTTACTTTAGAACCAGTAATTTAAATTTAACTCTCTAATTATGAAATTTTAAAATTTTTTATTTTCTTTAAATAGAAATGGAATTTTACTTATTATTGACCTTTTATACCAGATGTATCTCCATCGTTGCTTAGGTAGATATTAATAATAATTTCCAATCGGTTGATTTATTTAGGAGTGAATGCCAACCAAGTGAGAGAGAAATTCGTGGATAAGACAGGAGCAAGAGAGAGAATTTCCTTCTAATTGAATTATCTCACTGGAATTCAACCATCTCTCCTCTATATTATTAATACTACAATAACTGAGAGATAATTTTATCTACATATGAGAAGGTTGAAATAAAAAAATAACCCAGAGTATTAAAACTATTAATATATCTATAATTAAATTTTAAAGATAATTTAAGAATTTTAACCAGTCGATTAAAAAAAAATATTGTGTGACTGGTTGCACAGCACACAAGATCGATAGTTGAAAGTTCTGTTCTGTGCTTGTTACTTTTATTTAGTTTATGATACGAGGGCAGGTCAATAAGTCCCGCCTCTTAACTGAAATGGCAACACTGCTCCTGTCAGCAGGCAACTATCAGCTGACTCCTGTCGAAATTTGAACCAGTTTTTGTTTGACATCCATTAATAGCAGACTACCTCGTGATTTGAGAAGACAAAGCAGGACAATGCTAGGGTGCACACATGTGCAGTTTCCATGGCAAAAATCCATTAATTGGGGTGCGAATTGCTCCTTCATCCGGCCTATTCTCCGGATTTAGCCCCGAGTGACTATTTCTTGCGAAGAATCAATGCCTTGTGAGATTGCCCTTCTGACTTGACCCTTCTGAGGCCTAAATGATCCTAAACGGATCTAATTGAAACTATTTCGGCAAGGTCTCTAAATGTTAGTCGACGATTTTTGAGCACCAATTGTTTTATTTTCTTGGCGTGTTGCTCATCAGCTGAAGCTAATGGAAGTCCGGACGTTTCAAGTAATCAACACTTCACGCCTGCTTTGAAGTCTTTGTACCATTTATAAATATTTTTCCCCAACGAAGACCTAAAGCCTTCTGCAACATTCTGAACTTTTCCGCAGCCGAAATTTAATGGCATCTTTTGAACATGTGAATCGCTTCGCGCTTTGAAGGCAGAAAACGACTTTTTAGAATGCTTCGAGTAGTGGAAAAAACGTTTGTATAAGTGCATGTGTGTGCAGTGTATTTATTGGAGGGGGATTACTTTGAAGGGGATGAAATTGATTTAGAAGATTAAATAGATTAGATTTTTCATTTTATAACAAAAGTCACCTTACTTTTTGGGCATAATTTTAAAGATTACCTAAAATTGATTTATAAGTTTTAATCAAAATCGTTAGAGCGGATTTTGAGAAAATCGAAAAAACTGAAAAGCACTAGTTTACACACAGAGAGACTGACCATTTTGCGGAACCCAATTTTTTTTTATTTTGAGGGTCTCAAAATGTGTTTTTCCATCAAAATATCAACATTGGGTTTTTTATATGAATGCAATATATTCTCTCTAAATATCATAACATAGTTAAGAGGAAGTAAAATATTCTAAGATTTTCAAAACTGATCCCCCTCTTGAGTAAAAATGCTTCACGTTTCTTAATTAATTTTGATAAAATAATATTACGAGACGTACTTATTTTTTCAAGTGTTTTACGAATCAAAACTCCCATTGATTTAGTTTGGACCTATCTATTATTATGTTTAATAATTATTTAACAAATTTTTATCAATTCAAATTATCATTCGCCTTCTTAAATAATTAAGACCATGAAAAGGCTTCTCCTTTTCACTCGAAGGAATGTAAAAAATTCTAAAGAGAAGAAGCAACAACAAATACTTCTTTGATAAAACATTTTTAGACGCGCTATTTTTATAAGAAATTTTCTTTATTTATTTAATATATGCAAAACATAACAAAAGAGCAAAATTAACAAAAGAAGAAAGGAGAAAAAAGAGGCTCCACTAATTAATAATTAAGAAACGAAAAATAGGTAACTTAAGAAAGTTTTTTTAAAAAAGGCTTTGGATGAGCCAAATACACCCCAAGGGAAAAGAAATCAGAAGGCAGTAATATTTTAGCTAATATTTTAATATAAAAGTAATAAATTTGGGGTCACCAATTTTTCTAATCAAAATATACAGGTTGAATGAATATATATATTCGAATGGTTTATACAGTAAAGATTATTGATGTGAGAAGGAATCAATTGCAGAGCACTGAATATAAGTTAAATGAATAGATTAAAAAGTTTATAATAATTGCAAAGAAGTAGAAAATAAGTAAAGTTATCTCGTTTGGGAAGGAACTTAGCTTGAGGCCGTTGTTGATCACAATCGGAGGTTCAATGCTGGCTGGCTTCCTAAAGCTCCGATGGCTTCCGATAACCACAACAATGGAAAGCAGGACAAAAATGAATAAAAGTGGAAACGTTTCCCAATGATGAAGGAAACGTGAAAATCTCCCAACACTGGATATTCAAATATAATTTTCCCAACGAATGGAGGGAAATAGGCGAATCAGAAACCGTATTAAAAACGGAATAAAAAGGTATATTTAAAGAAAATTGAATACCAAAAAAAACCTGGAAAAAGGGGAAAATAATTAATTTAATTCACAATGAATTAGGAAATACAAATAGAGCAAACTTACCCTCTTTAGGGTTTTCTTTAATTAAAAATAAATTGTATCTCCATGAGATACCAGTATTCTTCCCTGCTGGACCAAATCCAGATGAAGAAAACTCAAAATAAAAGAAATAATTCTCCCAAATTGGAGATGCGAGCCGATGCGCCGGAAGTCAAAAGAGAAAGAGAATGGCTTCCTTATTCGCGGCATAGACAAAGAAAAAGGGGATGCGACAAACGCATGAAAATTAAATGATGGCGCGTCGATCGGCGGAAAATATAAAAAGTGCATTTTGGCCAAAACATACCGGCCTCCGTAAAGACACTCAGGTCTTTACCATGAAACGGAAACGGTGAGATCTTTGCGGCAAGACGCTTAAAACGAAAAATGGAAATTGGCTCAGAACTGGTCCGGCGCCAAAAAATTCGCAAAAGATCCCTGTGACAGCTGTCGATCTCAATTTGTAGGAACATACTAATTATGTCCATTGAGACAACATAAGGGAAGGAACGAAAAGATTGTAGGCCGTTGTTGATCACAATCGGAGGTTCAATGCTGGCTGGCTTCCTAAAGCTCCGATGGCTTCCGATAACCACAACAATGGAAAGCAGGACAAAAAATGAATAAAAGTGGAAACGTTTCCCAATGATGAAGGAAACGTGAAAATCTCCCAACACTGGATATTCAAATATAATTTTCCCAACGAATGGAGGGAAATAGGCGAATCAGAAACCGTATTAAAAACGGAATAAAAAGGTATATTTAAAGAAAATTGAATACCAAAAAAAACCTGGAAAAAGGGGAAAATAATTAATTTAATTCACAATGAATTAGGAAATACAAATAGAGCAAACTTACCCTCTTTAGGGTTTTCTTTAATTAAAAATAAATTGTATCTCCATGAGATACCAGTATTCTTCCCTGCTGGACCAAATCCAGATGAAGAAAACTCAAAATAAAAGAAATAATTCTCCCAAATTGGAGATGCGAGCCGATGCGCCGGAAGTCAAAAGAGAAAGAGAATGGCTTCCTTATTCGCGGCATAGACAAAGAAAAAAGGGATGCGACAAACGCATGAAAATTAAATGATGGCGCGTCGATCGGCGGAAAATATAAAAAGTGCATTTTGGCCAAAACAGGCTTCTTCTTTTCACTCGAAGGAATGTAAAAAATTCTAAAGAGAAGAAGCAACAACAAATACTTCTTTGATAAAACATTTTTAGACGCGCTATTTTTATAAGAAATTTTCTTTATTTATTTAATATATGCAAAACATAACAAAAGAGCAAAATTAACAAAAGAAGAAAGGAGAAAAAAGAGACTCCACTAATTAATAATTAAGAAACGAAAAATAGGTAACTTAAGAAAGTTTTTTTTTCCACTTGGTATATTAATATTTTATACCTGTTATATTGAATACATGTATATAATATTATTTATAATATTTTATTATTTAATAATACGGAAACAACGAGATTTTTAGATGCTACTATTGATCATTGGATTAATATTTCTGTAGATTTGTTAAATTTATCTTCAACATATTTTATTTGTTTAATCTTTTTCGGCACCTAAGACCGTTTAGAACCCTTCCCTATTTATGTCAAATGATTAATAGCCATTTTAAATGAATTTTTCTCGTTTGGGACTCTTTAACATATAAAAAACTAAATAATTGATTATTCAGTTCCTCTCTTTTTCTACTCTGGTTTAGGGTCAAAAACGTACACTTTATGTCTTAATAAAATTTACACATAGACTAACCAGTGGCGGCTCGCTAGGGTAGGCAAGGTAGGCGACGCCTACCTTATAAATATACAGATGAAAAATATTTATCAATTTTATTATATTTATTAAGTTTAAAAATATTTAGTTTCATAAAATAATTACTATATTTATTATATATATGATTTTGCAAAAAAAAAAAAAATTTGAAACTCTTCAGAACCTCGTATTTATAAAGTAAAGGCGATATTTTTCTTAGCCTATTTACTGTCTGTACTCCACACTCCGCTGCCCACATTTCTAGACAGTCGCGCATGCGCACAGCAGTGATAGCCAGCGCTCTAAGTCGAACGGTTAGGCGATGAACTAAGTTGCCTATGCCAAGTCGATGACAAGTGTTACCGTAGAGCGCAATTTCTCATGAAGATTTATTAGTTCAAATTTCGAAACAAGATAACTTCACAGATCAAATTATTGAATTATTTTCTAAATTAAAAGATAGGCGAATAGATTTAATTTACAAAAATAAATAAATACGCCTTTTTTCTTTCTTTTTTTTCTATTTTTCGTAAGTAATATATATATATATTTGTCGCCTACCCAGTTGTCTCGGTCACGAGCCGCCACTGAGACTAACTACTGTGTAAACCAAAAACAAAGGACAACCTTAACTATTTCCCAATTTATTTTTTTCTCATTCACACTCATACACGCATTCAGTCTTTTCGGGTAACTTAGGCCATTTAAGACTTTAGACGATAACCGTTGTAATTATTATATATATTGTGGGTTCAGACATTTCTATTTCCCAATTAATTCATTAAAGATCACACACTTTGCTCACTGGTCCGTGGCTTCATAATTTTTTACATTCGCCTTGTTAGAACATCTCTCCATTTCATTTAAAATATTTTATTTCATGATGAGGGGGCTCGCTGGTGTAATGAGCTAGGGTGTCGGCTTCTACAAAGAAGATCCCTGTTCAAATCCTTGGCTTGCGGGATTTTTTCATTAAATAAAAATATTTATTTAATGAAAACAAATCCTCAAGCAGGCACTGGATTGGAATATTGGATCTGACCACAATAGACCCCAGGCAACTCTACGAGGAGAAGGAGTTGCTGTGACATCCCGTCCTGTGGAAGGGACGTAAAGAAGGTTCCCTCTTAGTAATGCATTTTTCGAAAGGAGCAGGCTACACGCCGGTGCTGAGGGAGTCCCTCCTCAACTAGGACATCCTCCCGAGCATATAAGAGATATAAGGAGCCGGTTGGAACCAGAAATAAGGATTAGTTCACTAGCTAGAGACGAAAAGAAAGTAGGAGGAGGAGTTAGAGATAGGAAATGATGTAACTTCACGAGGTGCCGGTAGATGGCTACGGCCAGAGGTCGGTTGGGTTTGAGGTGTGTGTCTTCGTACACTAAAGCACCTCGGGTAAATAAACGGGGATCCCGATAGGAATTTCAAATAATAATAATAATAATTATTATTTTAATACTCAAACTTTAAACTTGATTCAGTGTATTTTCATTTGAGCAAAAACGTTTGGGCTTTAAAATTATGGGAGAAACTACTGATCACATCCTGAGACGCCGCCCGCCAGGGCCAAGCTGAGAAGGGTGCGGCGAAGTCGCGCCTTTCACAACTTGTATTTTAATTATGTTAAATACCAAGCAAACGGGTAAAGTTCCACACACTTGTTTCTCGGGCACTTCCAACCAAAATTGGACATTATTTAAGAGCAATGAATGATGTTGATGGATTACAAAAAAAAAAAAAAAAAAACTACTCGAAATGTTCAAGAAATTCATAAATCAAGACATTTCTAAGACTCTTTAAAGATTTAAAAAAGAGGTCTAATAAATTAGATTAAACAACGTTTAGATTTTTTTTCTATTAATAGGTTTATAACTTTTTTTTCAGAGATAAGGATTTCTTAACCCCCTGGGTATTTTCAAAATTTTTGTCTCCTTAGATAAGAGGTTGAACATCAACTTAAAGGGCCTTTTTTTATCTTATCAGGTCTAAATCATTAAATTTTTAATACAAAATTAACTTTTATCTGATGTCTGTCTTTATATCTTTTTTTAGATATAAATGGAGAAAACTAAAAAAAAAGAAATTGAATAAAGGATTAAAGTCTTTTTGAGAGGTGAAGGAGTGGGATACAATATATTATTTGATTGAGAGGAGATTAATATTTGTCAGATGATTTCTTTTATTCTCTCTCATTTGTCTGTTATTTTGATATAGGGTGTCAGTAAAGCCATCTTCAGTTTAGGAAAAATAACAAAAATTTTACTTATTTGTTTATGTCATTATTGTCTAGTTTTTATATTTCGTGTCCTGTGAAGATAATTTAGAGAATTATAATAATCAAATATTGATATACAATTTTTTGAATAGAATATTTTATTTGGATACTCAGTTGATATCTACTGGGGTTAACAAGCAAGAAAAAACAAGATTAAATTTAAAGATTGCGGTGTTGATTTTAGGTGAAACATTTTTAACTGAGGTTGTATTTATATGTGGGGTTTCACTGGGCAAATAACAAGATGATTTGAAAAATGATAAAAAAAAGAAAAAGTTTTATTTATTGTATATATATGGAGTTGATATTTGGGGGAGGGGGTACACGATACATTTTTTTTTTTTAATCACGTCTATTTGTTTTGATTTTATTAATGAAGAATTATATACCATAATTACAATATTTCTTAAAGTTTTTCCGCTAGGCTTAGTCCGACTCATCGGTTCAATATCTTCTAATCTTAGGCTAATACACTTCAATCCAACTGCTTCAGTTTATTTACTGATTGATTGATTAAAAGGATTTGTCCAACTTCTCAAAATAGGCATGCACCTCTTTATTTGAAGCTAGTCAGGGATAGATAATAGACTGAGAGAGCCACATCTGGGGAGTAGGGTGAACGATTTGGAAAAATGGTTCACTGGAAAAAGATTTCCCTCAAACTCAGAGATGATTGAGGAAACGAATGCTTATTTTGAAGAGTTAGACAAATCATATTATTCTGAAGAGGTCAACAAACTGAAGCAGTATTGGGCAAAGTGTTTAAGGGGGTTCAGGAGGTAGATGTTAAGCATGTTTTTCCCGATAAGAGGGCGTTGTGTGTCTTAAAAAGAAAGCAAAAAAAAAAAAAAAAAACGCCTATTACGAAAATTTACCAAGAGATTTCAGAATGGTAGCTAATAATTAAATGCATTTGGTTAATTTTCATTGATCTTTTAAGAATGAATACTTTATATATTATATATCTTTTATAAAAGCATATATTAATAAATATAGGCCAGATATAGGCTAATAGGGTATCGGCTGTTAGACTAGCTTGCCATCTTTTGCAAGAGTGCTGAACTATTTGACACATATTTTTTAAATATATCTACTAAGTTAATTTTAAAATTTTCTTAATTAATATGTTTAATAATAACAATAAATTCATTTTTAAATTTAAAAAAAAAAATTAAGATTATTGGGACAGATTGTTTGCTGTTTTAGCTTGATAATAAAAAAATTAATTTTTTAATAAGTCATTATAAAAATTATAACTTTATGTCCCAATAATCCCTAATGAATATAATTCATTAAAAAAAAACAGCATTGGAAAATTCCTTATAATAGTCTAGTTTTTTTTTTTTTTTTTTAAGTACGTTTAAACGTCTCTCTTACCCCCCCCCTCCCCTTAAGCCTAAGAGGATTGAAAATAAAATTGTTTTATCTTGATATATTAAGAATTTTTTTTTTTAAACAACCCTCGTATTTACAATTTTCTTAGTAATATTATGTGTATTACAGAAGAGCCTCTCATTGCGAAATTCCCCTTAGTTGATATTACTGAAGTGTTGATTTTAATGAAAAAAATCATTAATTATGTATTTTTTTCAAGTACCAGGAACTCGATGGCTTTGGTCGGGGGAATATAATTATAATTTGTTGCATTAAGATATAATCCAAATTGCAATCTCTATCTTTCTGAAGTAACATTTTATTTCATCCTCTTCTATATTTAATTTTTTTTTTTTAATTATAGAATAAATTAGACTCGCAAAACTATTCCATTTAGTCAATTATAAATTATAAAATAGTATAAAATATATTTTTATAATTTTAACACGTAATTTAATTCTGCATTAGTTGCTGGTACTAAAGGTCAAGGGTTCGTATTCCGTCTCATGTGACAAAAATTTATTTCAATTGGATTGGCTACCAATAAAAATGAAATAAATTCTCTCTATATATTTTTATTTTTTTTAGAGATTTGGGGACTTTGAACCTCACAAACCCCTTCTCACTTCTGGATTGTTGAGGGGGTCTCATTCAGCCTACTATTATTCTCAAAGGAAATAAAAATATATAAGCCTATTTAGTCAAAAAATTCAATATTGATAATATCTTTGTCATTTATTTGTTTTGGCTTTTCATCAACGTTTCAATAATAAACTCCCATACATTCTTAATCATTTAAAAGAATAAAACATTGTTTCGAATAAATGAACTGTTATCTATAAAATTAACAGACTTTATATAACATATTAATTAAAACGCGTTGACCATCTGACCTTTAATGGAAACATTCTCTTTCTCTCTCTCTTTGGACAAACGTAAACAAAATTTAATGTGTTTGCGTGTTTCACACTCACCCAACCAACACAACCCCTCCCTCTACAAACTCTGGGACATTCCACTCAGTTCCAGAGAAGAGTCAGAGAGAAAAAAATATTTAAGATTTAATTATAAATGATAATGAGGGGAGTTTCCAAAGAAGAAACAGAATTAAATCGTTTTGTCTTTATTTTTGAAAAATACTTAAAGAATATGTATTAATAGAAAATATGGGTTGTAAAAGAACAAGTACGGGCTGAGGATGGACAAAATTTTGTTCGAAACGTCTTTTTTCGGCATTTGGCATCCAAAGGCTTTCTTTATTTGCTGCATCCGTAATTGTTCTCTTCCATATCATCAACAGCAATTTCTCTTCAGCTCAATAAATAATTAAGTATTATCATTTCTTCATTCTCCTATACTCAAATCATCAAAAACAAAGGGATCAAATTAAATTGGAAAACGCTAAAAGAGAGGAAGAGAATAGAGTTTTATTAGTCTAATAGATAGATACCCTTTACGGGGTTTATATTAAGGAGGTAGAAACTAACTTATTTTTATTGAGACAAAATACCGGAAATCCTGGCGTAGACTAAAAGGAAGATACATGAACATCTCTGTTGATCTCTGTTCACGCTATCCAAGATTTGACCCTTAACCCATATTCTACCAGCCTTAAAAATTTTTGAAAATTTAAAATTTTTTTCCTATAAATAGTTATATTAGGTCTCCACTAATGTGAGAAAAATAAAAATAAATTCCCGCACTGCACACTTCACGGGAAACGGGTGTTGCGCAAACGCAACGTTGGGAGGATTCATGAACTAAAAAAAAATCATTTTTTTTATTTTAAATTTTTGATTAAAAATATTTACATATATTCATCCCACATGTTTTCTTATATGTATTTGACAACTTTATTTTGATATTTTTAATTAAATAATTATTTTATACAACTTTTTTTAGTGTTGCGTTTACGAAACGATGGGAGGATATGGGATATAAAAATAAATCATTTTGTGTGAAATTTCGAAAAACACTTGACATGTACATGTACTTTACATTTATTACATATATAAATAGTCGGACTGGCACACTTTACACCTTCTTCTCACTTTTTTTTTCATTCGATATCACCAAATGTTCCATGTCATGGGCAGAGGAAGGTTCCGAGCCACTTGGCTCGCAACGCTCTTCCATTTTCAATAGACTCAACACTAAAGCCGACTTAAAATCTAATTGACTAATTTGCTTATTATTAGCAATATTATATAGTTTCCAACAATTTACAATTGTGGAATCTTTACTATTTATAAATAAAGGCCACCACCAATTTTTTCAAGTATTCTTGTCCTATATTTTCCAATTGCATTGTCGTGCTAATCAACACCCCCCATTCCCAAATTGTATTGAGATATTATTTTAGGTTGAGAGATGTTTATTTCCTCTCCTTTTTTCCTATTATATCTTTTTACCGTTTTTAGTGGATCTCTGCTAAAATGATTGTTACATAATGTAACCACTGAAAAAAAAAAATTATCTTATTCCGCACTTACCCCGATTCTTTGAGAGAATTTTTTTAATTTTTTTTTTTTTAAATGAACAAAAATAAGATAAAAGAGTCGATAAACTTTCGTTTTTGTAAAGAAGTTAAAAATTCTATGAAAAATGAGGGGTCCAATAGTCAAATCACTAATAGGATTTAGAACCTTTTTGTTCACACTTCCTCCCAACGTTGCGCAAACGAAACACTGAAGTTTGTAAGCAAATAATTTCTTTGCTTTGCAAAAACAAAGGACAAAGAATGTTTAGAGTGGTCATTAGACCTTCTAAGAAAATAAATAAATAAAAAAAATATAAAAAAAAATATTTAATTAATAAATATTTGAATCTTTAAAATACACTTTTTCAGGTGTCCAAGTTTAAAAAAATAAATCATAATGAAAGGTTGTAAAAAAAGGCATTATCTATGATGAAGAGACAAAAGGACATAATAAAGAATATATAAAAAAATAATTAAAACGAAAGCTCTATTAGTTGAAGAGAAAAAATTTTTTAAATTAGTGTTGCGCAAACGCAACACTGGTAGGATATGGGTTAAAGAAAATCCTTTTGTCCTCCTAATTCTTCTAATCTCTAGATTAAGAAAATAATTTTTTCTTTTTGTTCACTTCTTCCCTTTCTCCATTTTTGTTTTAAATTCCTGACATATTTAAATTTTATTTTAAAATATAAAAATTTTTCATTAATTAAGAAATTCCCTCATTTAAAGAGAGATATTTCGATAGAAAATTATTATTCACTAATTTATTTCCTCTCTGGATAATAAAGAATAATTATAATTGACTTCATTTAAAGATTGTACAAAATAGCGTTTGTAAAATGTCTTTTAAATTGAAAGGGAAACTTAATAGAAATTGAAAATAGAAGCGAAGGAAGAATTACGGCATTATAATATCAAATGTCTCCTAACGCTTAGTATCCATCTTTATCATACTGAGTTTTATGGATGGGTCAACTTGACATTTAATCTATTTTCTTTAAATCAGTCTTTTTATCTCCCTCAATAACAATATATGCTACGGGCAAGTAGAATCAGCTTAATGTAGATCGGCTAAAAATTAAAAATTAGTATCTTTTGATTGGACTAAAGTAGCATGGAAAGAGGGGAGTATTCAGTGAAGTAGTAGCTCAAGCTGCTAGCTTATTATTGCCACGAGAGGGAATCAAGAATATCTCTTCTAGCCAATCAGAAAGCTTGTTTTGGAATATCATGTCAGTGTCAATAAAAAAATAAAAAATTTGTATTTTCTAATGAATTTTAAATCATTAAAAAAAAAAACACACATCTGGTGTGACTGGTAGCATCAGACAAGTACCTAACTTAAATATAAAATTTCACCTCTTAGCTTTCCTTCTTGAGATATTTTGTTCACAAACACACACACACAGACACACAGACCAATTTGCCGGACCCACTTTTTTGGACTCACGGGACCACAAAAAGTGTATATTCATCAAAATCTCGACATCGAATTTTTGAAGTGAAACCAAATACTTTCTCTCTATACAGTATAGGCCTAAGATATTAACATATACACAGGGTGGGCCAATAGTGCATGGACGGAAGATTGTGGGCTTATTAGCTGACATTTTTAAAGTTTGTCGATGGTGCATAAATAGAGGCCTTCATGAAGGCCCTGCAGGGCTACAAATTTATAATATTTTTGTTCCAATTGCACCTCCTATACAGGATGAAATTTTTTGCCCTAAAGATCGACAAACTTTCAAAATGTCCGTTAATAAGCTCACAATATTCCGTCCATGCACTATTGGCCCCATCTGTATAAAGGTAAGAAAATGTAAAAATTTGTTCAAAAGTTGTTTGAAAATCTAAATTTAGATGTCAATCCTACTTGCCCTATTAAGAAAACAATCGATTAATAATTCATCTTTAAATTGATTGAGGGCCAAGCTTAAGTGCTAGGTGTATGCTTTAAAATCTATTTACATAATATTTACCAAATATTATACCAGGTAGGCCTATATCGTTGGAAACTAGCAAGTTATGTGTTGCGTTTAATCATAAAAGATTTTAATAATAATAGTATTTTCTACCTTAAAAACATAACTCTTTTTTCTTTATAAATTATTATTAGTGATCTGAAATTTTCCCACCTGCGATTAAAGGTTAGCCCCCGGTGACCTTACAAATGAAATAGAAATGATATGAAACAGCAGACCACCACATAATTTGAAATTCTAATGAAATAGAATTATGAACATGAAGGGATAATAATATTTTATTAATACCGTTTCTTTTCATTTTATTACTTAAAACTAAAGGATTTTTTTTTATTTTAAAAATTAATATAAAAAAGGGTAAAAAAAAAATTAATTAAATTTTTATTAAACATCAATCAAAAAATCATTTATTACGTGTAATATTCACTAAATTTACCTTTTTTATAACGGGAAATTAAATTTTAAATAAAATATAAAAATAAAAATTTTTTATCAATCAATGAATATTCAAAATGTTCAATGAAATTGGGTTTAATAAACTGGATGGTGATCAGGTACAGCGAATTTTTATATCATAATAAATAATCCAGGCCGAAATTTCTATCGTGGGGTGAAATATAAAGTTAGCAATATTGATTCGATGGTTCATCATTTTAAAATAAATTTAATTTATGATTAAATATACCAATAGTGTGTGACACTATTAAAGCCTACCCATGCGTGTTCAACATGTGATTACTTTATTCTTTAAAAAAAAAAATTTATATGTTCCTGGCCTAAAGACCGGAAAATTTCAAACATCTATTTCTATCTCCTTTTATAAAGAGTTACGAGGTTGAAATTTTATATTCAAGTTAGAGGTCTTGTATCATTTATTTTTTTTTATTTTATAGAAAAGAATTTGAAATATTTATAAATTTAAATAGGAACTACAGCTATTTTCAAATTAAAATAAATCCTTCCCGTTAATTTAATGCACGTCATCTTTATCATTAAATATTCAGAGATGTAATTAACGCAACCCTTCAAAATGAAAAAAAAAATCTCTTGTTTTCGTAAATACTTCTTAAATAATAAATTAGATCGGTGTAAATTAAAAAATTCACATACTAAAGGACGTTTTAAATATTAAATGTCCACGAAACACAGTAATAAAAAAAAAAAAATTTTTTTTTTTAAAAGAAAAAAGGAAAAAAAAAAAGAAAAGAGGGGGGGGGAATTTTATACTATTAATTCATTTAACAGTTTCGAGTACTATAGATCACCGATCTTTAGAAAAAAAAAAGATTTAAAAGTTATCAGGCCAATTGATTTAAATAAATTTTTATTGTTAGGCCCTCAACTCACATCCCCTCCATAACTTTGTAAGGATATAGAATTTGGCATTAATCTCTCGGGCACTCAAAATGGGTAGCGGTAATTTAAAATATTCTCATTTCCAAAATACAATTATTCTCTCTCACTTAATAATAAATTGGGGCTTAATAGAATAAATGCAATCGCCTTAAATACATCATAAAAAACATCGTTATAATACATGTGATTTATGAGTATAATCAGATTAATTTTTAAAATACATGTATTTTTTTATATTGAGATCGGATTATTTTGTATTTATATCAATATAACATGAGATGAAATAATATTTTTTAATAAAAGAAAATCAATGCATATTTTAATTATTTTATTTTGGGTGTTTGAATATCCATTATAATCATTTTCTATTCCTTAGACATGCGTGTTTTCGTGTCTTTATAGTTTAAATCGTAAATCTCATATCCAGAGAGTATAATTAAACAAGAATCCCACTGGGATGCCAGTTTACCTTTGAATGAATAATCCCGAATTATTAAACAAATAATTGGGAATAATCGATATTTAATACTGTATATAAATATCAAGAGGCTACCAATCCAATTGAAATTAATTTTTTCCCTCAACTCATTTTTATAAGCCTCTCTAGACCAGCGTTTTCCAAACTGTGAGGCGCGCCTCCCTAGGGAGGCGCGGACTAGTCTAAGGGGAGGCGCGAATATTGGCCACCAAGATCAATTTTCTAAATGATTGCTAGCTAGTTTTATAAATCAAATAATAATATTTTGAAGATTCTGGGCCATTTGGATACCAAATGGCTTAAATAAAAATGCCTGGACCCCAATAGATATATTCGAGTATCGTTTAAAGTCTTAAATGGCCTAATTTTAAATGAGAAAAAAGTGTAAGTGTTAATAAAAAAAAAAAAAAAAAAAAGATTGGATTAGGGGTTGAAAAATTGAAAAAAATATTTTTTTAATTTATTTTAGCTAAATCGAAGCCACTAAATAGAAAAAATTCAAAAAATGGCGTTGATTATTATTTTGATTAGGGTGGGATGAAGGGTTGATTATTTAAGAAAGGCCTTGGAATATTCCAAATCACTTGTTGACATTCTTTTCCATCTCTAAAAATAGTTAGATTAGAGCAAAAGGTATTTTTTTTACTTTTAATAAAAAGGGAATTGTTATTTTCATCTGTTTTATTCCTATAGAAAGAGAGATAAGAGACAAGTTTCTCTCGTTCAGTCGAGCGCGTGGTCTGCTGGCAGGCGCTGCTCATTTTTTTGTGTTTAAAGTGAATCAAAGTGAATAATTAATATAGTGTAACCCACCCTGACCTCACCGTCAACCAGTACACCCTCTTGAGTTTCTTATTAAAGGTAATTATTATGCATTTTATCGTTGAAAAAAAAAATGATAGAAACAAATAATTCGACTGCGAAAAACGATTCTTTTGAATATGAAATTAAATATTTTGTATTTCACTAAAGGTAGAGGGTGAATATAAGCTGTTGAAATGGGGAGGGGGAGAGTAGGTGTCATTGAAAAAAAATTAGTTTTTTATTTATTTTTTTTTTTAAACACACACTTTTTTTCTCACTCACACTCACACACACATTCACACAGTTTTTTCGACAACTCAGGCCATATAAGACTTTATACGATAACCGTTATTAATTAATAATATACATATTGGGGGTCCAGGCATTCTTATTTAAGCCATTTGGTATCCAAATCGGACCCGCGACGTTCGGTATAGCCCTATATTTTTGTTAATCAAATTTCCTTAATATACTTTTACACAGGGGTGGATTAAGGGTTGAAAATTAGAATAAAATAAAAATTAAAATAATTATTTATAAATGTATTCAAATTATTTTGCAAGTAATTTCGCGGGGAAGGGGGGGTTTCCTTAAAGGGGAGGTATGAAGACATTAACCAGGGGGTTAATGCTCCATCCCCTATAATGCATAAAGATGTTAATGTTTTTTTAATACTTTTACTAAAAAATAAGGGCATTCCGTTTGAGTTAAAATTTATATTCAATATTTAGAAAATAAAATTATAGTAGGATAGAAACATTTTAATGTCATTCTAAAATTTCTTATTACTGGGGCGGAATTAATTTTTGAAGATTTCGAAACTCTTATAAACAGATAATAATAACACAGGGTAACTTGGAATCGGGAATCCATTGAATCCCTTTCAGAATATTGTAGGGATTTTTTCATTAGGTAGAAAAGTAAAGATATGGATTAGTCCACTTAGAATTTTACTAGGCTGAGTTTCCGCATCTTTTTATATATAGAACTAATCTCAATCAGTATTTGAATTTTTCTCCTTGCCTATATGTATAAGTTAATATACATATATAGGCCTATAGAGAGAAAGTATTGGATTCATGTGAAAAATTCGATGTCGAGATTTTGATGGATCTTCTCGTTTTGAGGTCCCCTGATTTCAAAAAAGTGGTTTTCGCGAAATGGTCTGTCTGGGTGTCTGTTTGGGTTCAATTTAAAGCATGAAGGAATTGAGCTAGGAGGTTGAAATTTTAAATTTAAGTTAGGCACCCCCCTAGGGCGTGAAAATAAGATTTGAGAAAAATATTTTTCTTCAGGAATGAAAGTTAGAAAAAACGAAGCCAGAATTTTTTCTTTAAAAATATATTTTAACAGCTGACGTTTCGGCTTTTTTCAAAGCCATCCTCTGTTAGTGGTCATCCAAGACTTTGACCAAGGCCGAAACGTAAGCTGTTAAAATATATTTTTAAAGAAAAATTCTAGCTTCGTTTTTTCTAACTTTCATTCCTGATACAAATTCCACCAGCCATAAAATACCCTTATACCAGCGTTTTCCAAACTGTGAGGCGCGCCTCCCTAGCAAGGGCGGATACAAGGGGGGGGGGTAAAAGTCTAATTACCCCCTCCCCCCCTCGAGACTTGAAAAAAAAAAAAAATTTATTTTTAATTTTATATAAATTTATATTTTTTTTGTTTTTGTATTATTTTATAAAATGGGGTTGGGGGGGGAGGCGTCATAAGATTAATTATTTTTAAGGGAGGCGTAGTAACATAAAGTTTGGAAACCACTGCTCTAGACATTGACCTTCTTTAAATACAGACTTCATAATTTTTTGATATTTTATTTTCGTCTATATTTTTACTTTCTCTTACCTCTATATATATGTTAATATATAAATATGTTAATATATATAGAGAGAAAGTATTGGGTTCATGTCTAAAATTCGATGTCGAGATTTTGATGGATCTACCCGTTTTGAGGTCCCCTGAATCCTAAAAAAAAGTGGTTTTCCGTCTGTGTGTCTGTCTGTGAACAAAATATCTCAAGAAGGAAAAGAGCTAAGAAGTTGAAATTTTATATATAAGTTAAACACCCCCCGGGAGGGTGAAAATAAGCTTTTAATCAAAATCGGCCAAAAAGTACTAGTACTTTACTGATGTACTTTTTCAGTTTTTTTTTTTTTTTTGAATTTCTCAAAATTCGTTTTAACGATTTTGATTAAAATTCAAAAATTAATTATTTTTTAGATGCTCCCTAAAATGTATATTCTCATTTTGCTATTGAAATCTTCTGAAGACCACTTTACTCTTGTACTTCATAAGAAAGATAGGAGAAATAAATATTTGCTCAGACATCTTGAAAATCGAATGTACCCTACTGTCGGAAACTAAATACATGTCGACAAAAAAAATCTGGTATGACAAGCACAGAACACAACTTTCGATTACCGAAGTTAAAAGAAAGTTGTGTGCTGAACGATCAGTCACACCAGATTTTTTTATTTAAATTAGGCCTATTCGTTTTCTACATTATTAAAAAAAAAATCTGCTGCTCCAAAAAACTTTCTAAAAAATTATGATTAATCATGAGAATTTGTCAAACACACAATAAGATAATAATGATTACCTTTTTAAAATTACTATTATAACTCAAAAATTCAGTTTTGTAAAAGGGAGTAAGTAGAAAAAAGACAAGCGAATTTTAAACTTGTATTCTTTCCCTTTGATTAGGCCACTATTCGTTCGTAGCTAAAAAATCAGTTGCCTAACGACCAGGCGCTCCCATTGATTCAATCAAAATATCAATTTTTAGAGATTTTTTTATAATTAAGACCATTAGTAAAAGATTTTTTTGTTTAAAATGAAATGCAATTTGAAACAGGAACCCTGTTAAGGATTGGGGGGGGGGGGGAAGTAGGGGGGGGACATAAGCAATTACTTAGGGGTACGTCGGCGAGTATGTCACAATTTTTTTTCTTTGAAATTAATTTTTTTTTTTTATTTTGCCTCTTTACTACTGAGGCCTTTTAGAGTCGTTTCAGCATCAATATAGATACAAAATGTAGGCCTATATTACGATAAAAAAATTTTTTTTTCATTATTTAATGGGGAAAATCTTTTTATATATTTAGATATGTAAAATGTGAGCTAATACTTGAACTTTTATCAGGGAATTATTAATATTGTTTGTAGAATATTTATTCTCTTGTTTTACAGTTAGTTTTTTTTCCTTTATTCGGCCAGAGGCTTTTCATTTATCCATAATGTTTTTAATTAGAGCCTTTGGTTGATAGTTTAAATTTAATTTATTAAATATGTCTTTAATCAGAGGGGCCTCGCTGGTGTAGCGGGTCGGCTTCTACACAAAGAAGATTCCTGTTCAAACCCTGGGCATGCGGGATTTTTCATTAAATAAAAATGTTTATTATTTAGTTTTGCTCAATCGGTGTGCGTTGGCATTGAGCAAAACGTTTTACTCTTGGACAAAACGTTTTGTCCGGAAACGGAACGTTTTTAATCAATCAGTGTGCATTGGCATAGAGCAAAATGTTTTGCCATTGAGCGTTTTGCTCAATCGGTGTGCGTTGGCATTGAGCAAACCGTTTTGCTCTTGAACAAACAGTTTTGTCCAGAAACGTTTTTGCTTAATTGGTGTGCGTTAGCATTGACCTTTGGCTCTTGGACAAAACGTTTTGTCCGAAAACGTTTTGCTCAATTGGTGTGCGTTCAGCCTAAATGGATAATATTTTGAACTTATTTAATATTTCATCAGTTTTATATTGGGTTTCAATCTAAGGCCGTTCCACTATTTCCAACAATGAATATTATCAATCATTAAAATACTAATTTACTATTATGTATTTATATTTTAGACATCCTTTATTGGAATCTTAAATAATATCGATCGTCTTTTTATAAAGTTAAATTCTAAGATTGGTTTTATTGAAAGGGTTTTTTCCCTTGGCTTTACGCCAGGCTCATCAAATATTAAATAAAATCCATTGATAGTCACCTTTAAAAGCTCATTTTCCGTTATAACACTTAGATATTTTTATTATACACCGAATACACCCTCGTTTTGAGTTGTTATTATCCAAAAAGAAAAGTAGGGGGAGATTGTTAGTCATGTCTGAAGAGAAGAGAGTTGATTGTGACTGTTATCATCTTTCAAAGAAAACTTCACGTTTTTGATCGTTGAGAAGAAAAAGGATGCTGGCAAAGGGGTGAGGGAGAATCCGTTTTCCAAGGGTAAAAAGAATCGAGTTGCTGACATCGTTAGGTTATTCAATCGAGGAAGACGAGAGGAAGAGTTTCATTTTTTAATAGAATGATATATGTGGCCGTAAAATTAGAGAGATTCACTCATTAAACTAATTTAACGTTAACAAAGGTTCAATTCTCTTAAGACCGACCGCCTCTCCCTTACTGCTTTCACTGATATTATCATATAGGACTACAGTATAAAAAAATATAAATATTTTCGATTTAACTTAAGACCAATTAAAATTGCTTTATTTTCTGTTCTGGGAGTGACAGTTACATCTGATCTCTCCTGGAGCAACCACATCTCTTCTGTGGTTAAATCTACCGCAAGGAAATTGGGTTTCCTATTCAAAACGAAGCGTTACTTTTCCTCCCAACAACTCCTAATCCTCTATAAAGCCCAAATTCGGCCGTGTCTTGAATATTGTTCCCACCTTTGGCGAGGGGCGTCGAAAGACGCTCTTTCCTCTTTGGAAGCCATACAGAGGCGTGCAATTAGACTGATAGGTGATTCTACCCTTACTGCATCCCTGCAGTCATTAGATCATAGAAGAAGAGTATCTGCTCTATCTCTCTTCTACAGGTATTACCATGGTCAATGCTCTGCCGAATTAAAATCAATTATCCCACCCAATGCAACATATTCACGGAACACAAGAGAGGCATCTTCCCAGCATCCCTATGCTGTTCAGATCACGACTAACAGAACAAATCAATTTCATTCTTCCTTTGTCCCCATGACCTCCCGTGATTGGAACAAGCTCCCTGCGTCTATCTTCCCCAAAACCTACAATCTTCAGACTTTCAAGTCTAACCTCAACAGGCATCTTCTCAGTTCCCGCAGTTGAGTTTCCCCTTTATGCTTCTCCTTTTGTTTTTATTTTCTTCCTGGCTGCATGACTATTGGTCATTATAGGTCTTCGGACCTTATGCACCCATTCCAAAAAAAAAAAAAAAAAAAAAAAAAAAAATTTGGAATTGAATCGTTTTTAAAGAGCGTAACTCATTACTCCAATTTTAGTTTTTTTTAATGGTTTCATATTCTCTTTACGTAGATCTACCAATTGATTTTAAAAGGGCGAGTGTTATGCCTATTTTCCTAGTAGTTTGTTTTTATATGGCGAAACCGTAACCGAAACCGAAACTTGTATTTCCTATAAAAAATTTATATCATTTTACCTTTTTTTTTTTTGAAATTTTTTCCGCCCTGTGGAAAAATCAATTTACCTTTTTTTTAGGAAGACTAAATTTTTTCCGCGCCTTTTCTGCTTTGCGGAAAATTTTTTTCTCCTTCAAGTGCAAATGATTTGACCTTTTTTTTGCTTGCAAGTCTCATTCCATCTTTTCACACTCAGGTTCCGCCTACTTTTTTGGCCGAAACTCCGAACCGTAACCGAAACCGAATATTCGGTAGATATTACTGACTTCCACTTATTTAAGCATATATTTCTATTCTAATACAGTAATAATATTATTTCCTTTCTGCCATTGTATTGTATTGTCTGATTTTCTTTTTATATTTATTAATTGCCCATGTGGAAGATGAAGTGGGAGAAGTTCGGCGAACAGATGTTTGACGCCCTCACCCCGATTTGCAAATAGAAACACCAGATTTACAGTTTGGAGGAAAAGTGGTATTGGTTTTATGTGAAACATGTTTATAAATGGAAATAATTAATCCATGTGTGTTCTCCATATTTGTTCAGGGACCTACTGTTTGTGGGTACGTGGATGGCGACCACGAGCTACCCGAGCTGGGACTGGCAGTCCTGTTCTTTACATGTCTGTCCCTTACTTCTATATTTTCAACAAACGTTAGATTGTGCGACGGCCTGACCTGTTCTATTTCTTCCGGTCGCAAAAAACCCATTCCGCCGACCCCGCACTGCGGGAATAAGGCTAAAAAAAAAGATGTGTGTTCACCATATTTAGCTTATTTTGTACTAGGTATTTCAGAATTTCAACAATTTTTTGTTTTTCCAAACTTGGCAAGTCAAACAAACACCCTTAAAAATAGATCGATTCGATTATCCGTTCGCTTCTAAAAGCTTTATAGTTTTTGTGGCATCCATTTTTCAGATATGAGTGAAGGAGAGATAAGAATAAAAGATGTTTACTGAATTCGGTCAAGGCTTTCAGTAAATTAAAAATAAATTCTATTTTACTCTTTTTTTAAATATTTTTTTTTTTTTTTTTAGTTGCCGGATGTTTGATAAAGTTATTCAGATTCTGCTTACATCCTCTCTCTCTAGTTTTATCGTATTTCTGATGCCAAACCAAAAAAAAAGGCAATTAATTAATTCATGACATCTTTTAAGATTTTTCAACCCCTGGGGAGAGAGACTTTCTCTCCCTTTTTTTTTTTTTTTTTTTTTTTTGTTATAAAACAGATTTTTTTTTTTGCTAGTAACATCCTTTATTAAAAGCATTTCCCTTTGGAATTTCACTCCTCACTGAAGTTTTAGAAACTGAAATAAGGGAGGAAATTAATGCAAAATGAAACAATGCTTAAAAACGGATATTTTATTTATTTATTCATTTTTGTCTCTTTTTGATTTCATAAAGCTATTCAAATCTATATATTATTATATTTTAGAAAATTTATTTATAGGTTATTATGTTTTTTATTTTTTTAAATACTCACACTTTTTTCCAAATTATACTCAAATTCACACACGAATACACACAGTCTTTTTCGGCAACTTTAAGGCCATTTAAGACTTTAAACGATACTCGTTATTTGTAAATATATTTATTGTGGGTCCAGGCATTCTTATGTTATTATTATGGAAAAATAGCGACTTAATATTGTTTTGAAAATCTATTACTTTCTCTTACATATATATATATATATATAAATATATATTTAGAGAGAAAGTATTGGAATCATGTCAAAAATTCCATGCCAGATTTTGATATACACGTTTTGAGGTCCTCTGAATCCAAAAAAGTGGTCTTCTCGACATGGTCTGTCTGCGTGTGTCTGTGAACAAAATATCTCAAGAACGAAAAGAGCTAGTAAGTTGAAATTTTATATTTAAGTTAGACATCCCCAAATTATTTATATTTTGAAATTATAAAAAATCGAATGTTATTTTGTCGTTCAAATTTATTATAAAGGTCTCGTAGTCATTTCGATGGCAAAGTTGCTATCATCTGTATATCCATCAAAATCTCCACATCGAATTTTTGACATGAATCCAATACTTTCTCTTTATATTAACCTATCACTCATTCATTGCAATAACGTCATAATTCAAAAATTGCCTTTATTGAGTTAGTGATACAGTATGGACAAGTAAAAAAAGCTCTATTATCTGACAGAGTGACATATCTGAACTTTTCAAACTCACAGCATAATATCTAATTTTTGTGAATCGCAAATTTTTTTTAACTCCTTTGTTTACTTGAAAACATTAATGTTTCAGTTAAAAAGGCTTTCTGGAAGGTGTACCAGTGATATTCTCGATAATAAAGAATTAATATGTATATCTACCATTTTTAATTCAAATTTCTACATAAATGTATTAAAATTTAATTTTGTTTTTTGATCTCCTGAAAAAATAAAATTTTTTAGAGTTATGACACTCTTGCAGCAAATGGGAGCGAATTTTGAGAAAATCGAAAAAACCTAAAAAAAAAAAGTAAATCAGTAAAGTACTACTCTTTGGTCGATTTTGTTCAAAAGCTTCGTTCGTGTCATGTCCCAGGACAAATACAAGAAGGCATCAATTGACTAGTCACTCTCTTTCTGAAGATAGACAAATGTCGAAAATACTAGACTATATATGGTGGCTTTCCTCCACACCATTTATTATTAATTACATGTTTATAATTATTAGTAGTCCCCAAAATTGGGGCAGGGGTAAGAGAATATAAATATTTTCCCACGTTTATAAATTTTACATATTAAATTCAAATGTACTATTAACATATATAGAGGTAAGAGAAAGTAAAAAAAAAGCAAAAATCCTTATTGCCACAACCCTCTCTACTTGAAAATCATTTTACTATTTATCTTCTTTTGAAGATGTCATTGTCTTATCCTTGACTTTTTTTTTTTAAATTAAAGGATTTTCGCAAGAGATATAACTTTTCTTCTCTTTTTTTTAACTCGCTAGGAAAATATCGGTCAAGTTTTTTACGAAATTTTATGTAAAGAAAATAAAAGATAAAAAAAAGTCTTTGATCTGATTTATATTCAGATATCTTAGGACAAGATTCAAAGAGACGAAATTTAATCTTTAATTTATATTTCTCTCTCTCTCTTTCTCTTCTGATGAAAGTAAAGATATATTATTATTTCACAAGATATTATATTTGCATATTAACGAGATTGTCTAAAGTAAACTCATCCAGAAAAAAAAAAATAAAAAGTAAACACAAATATAAAACTTATTATATAATGGGAGATAAAATTAAATTAAAACTGATTAAATGCATGTGTATGTGCGTGTAGGTGTGAGTGCGAGGATGAAAAACGACTCTGGAGGAGATAGAAAAAAAAAAAATTTTAATAAATAAAGCATAGGAAGGGAGGGAAGGTTACTTTCTGAACTCCAAATTGAATGTACCCTAAATCTGATAAATTTCAACTAGATTCTAGTACAGGTTGTGACAAAAAGCGAATAAATAAGCTTACATAGTAATTAATAGTTCTTTTTTACAATACTTTCTTTTACCCATGTATATATGAACCCTGTTATTCAATGGTGTGTCAAAGACCAAAAAATTCAAAATTGAGTTAAGCATGGAATATTGTTTCAAATGCTTTAATTAATAGTATTTTTATGAAATATGTCCTAAAAAATTTATTTTTAATGTAAAAGCATAAAATTATTTTTACAATATTTCAATGCAGGGATTTTACATTTTTCAATAATGATTTATGTACTTAACATGTTGTTTCGTAATACTTAATTTGAAAAGGGAACAATTTTTCATTTATGCGTCAAGTGCAAGACATCGTAAACAACTATACGCTTGAGATATATTGTTGCGTTTATGCCCCAAGTATTTTCAATTATGAACACCGGCATCGCTATTGTTTAGAGGTATTTAATATAAACTCAAGAAAATATTAATTTTATTTATTTCAAATTTTATATTCAATACACTATTACTATATTCCATTTGTTGAAATTTAATACAAGTATTTCATAACCTACAAAAATTATCAATAGTTATATTATAATTCATTTTTTACTTTCTTTTAGCCTAATTCTATAATGTTTTCTATCTTTTTCTATGAACTATATATATATATATATATCAATTAGTGTCCAATTAATATCGTTTAATTGAGTTTTAACCAGTGTGATTTTAACAACCAATAAAAAGTTATTTACCAAATAATATTATATATATTTTTTTCCCTTAAATAAACAAAAATCATTTTTTTTTGAAAAATGAGAAAATTTCTCTGAATTCGTAGACGTCAAAATTTAATGGTTTTTGATATTATTGCCTGATAATGAAAATGAAGATGAGGATGAGGATCAGTGCGATTTCGAAAAGACAACAAAATAAGTAATATTAGGTTAGGTTAGGTTGAGGTGGCCGTAATATTAAGTCTATTTCAGTTATTATAACTTTGATTTACTGATTCCAAGCTATTTATTCAGAAATTAATTGATGCCAAAATTTTGATATCACTTTGTTGATTTATTTTTTAAATATTAGTACTATTTTTAAAATTGATGAAGTGATTTTGATAAAAAGTTTCTATGCTACTAGTATTAAATATAAAGAGACTGAAGCATTTTTGCAAATATAATTGGACTTAGGAGAATTTTTCAATCATGGGTCAAGGGACTTTGAAGCATTATTTACAATTATATATCGTACATAGTAATTTTGTAAAAATCAATTTTTTATATTTTATTTTTTTCTCTAAATTAGTCATATTTTTAAAGATAATTTCTGAATATCTGCCATATTACAGTATTGTACTTCCACAATTGACAAAAAAAATGGTATCTAATCTAATAAAAACAATTAAATCAGAAAAACTTTAATGTTGATTTTCTCAAAACTCGATATTTGGTCTTTGAACACCATTGCCTAACAGGGTTGGTGTAAGCGAGGTGAATAGCTGAATCAATATGTAGAAGGATGAGAAAAAGGCCAAGCAGCTATTATTATTTTTTTATTGGTATTAAACCCACAGTCGACCGAAACGTCGCTGTGGGTTTAATACCCATAATAGTAATAATAATATTTTATTTAAGCCACTTGGATACCAAATGGCTTAAATAAGAATGCCTGGACCCCCAATATGTAAATTAATTAATAACGGATATCGTCAAAGTCTTATTTGGCCTGAGTTGCCGAAAAAACTGAGTGAATGTGTGTGTGAGTGTGTTAAAAAAAAATTTACATCTTGAAATTCGAATGTACCCTACTGTCGGAAACTAATTATATGTCGACACAAAAAATCTGGTGCGAACAGTAAGGGCGGATCCAGAGGTGTTTCTCGGGGGGGGGGGGGGGGGGGTAATCTGGTGTGACTCGTCGCACAGCACACAATTTTTTTCTTAATTTCTGTAATTCAAAGGCGCATTCTGTACTTGTTTGCCAGATTATAAATACAAATCAAATTTTTAAGTCTTAGTTTTTAAAATTTTACATTAAAAATAAATTTTTTTTCGAAAAAAAAAGTATTTTTTTCAAATCTCGGGGGGGGGGTAACCCCCCCCCCTTGTATCCGGCGAACAGTCACACCAGATTTTTTTACTTTCTTTCTCTCTCTCTCTCTCACTATTTGAAAAAAAAAAAAAATATCTTGAATTCAAATATACCCTACTGTGGAAAGTAAATATAGCCTATATCTATATAAAAAGCTCACAGAACACAACTTTCAATTACCAAAGTTAAGATAATGGAAAAAGAAAAAAAGGCGAGGGGGGGGGGGGGGGGCGTTGTGCGCTATGCGATCATTCACCATATTTTTTTTCCTTTAAATTGATCAATAAATTAAAAAAAAAATAATTAAATATAGAAAAGATGAATGTTAATTCATCTTTTATTATTATTAATTAATTTAAATTATAATATCGGCCTGAATAATCCTGACGCGCGCGCCCTCCATGCTGTAGCAAAAATCGTTGTGGGTAATTTTACAATAATCACTTTAGAGCCATGCCAAAAAAATGCCATGGCGAGCTGGAGTGGGGTGGAGGTGGAGTGGGATTAATACGTCATCACCCACTCCTATGTGCTTAGATTCGATCCCCAGCTGAAAATCTCATCCACCAATGACGGAAGATTGGACAACTTGGCCTAGCTACCTTCCAAAGAGCCCTATTCACCCAATAAGGAGAGAGGCATGACCTTCAGTAGCCGTTCAGGCTCCAAACAGTTTACATGTGATCTGTGTTGTTTGTATTAAATGTTCTGTGCAACATGGCGTCCACCTGCTGGCACGTTGCTGTTCGGGTAGCTTTCCTCCTTAGTTTTAAAGGTATTTTACATTCTATTTTTAAATCGTTGATTAAATTTAAATAAAATAAGATAAATAAGTAAATTGAAATATATTTTTAAATAATATTTTACATTTATATGTAAAAATAATAATTTAACATTCGATTGATTAGTCAAGCCAACACTTTCTTTTTTCTACAAAGAATATAAATAAGTTTTTTTTTTATTATTAACTAATTCATTTACTCTAAGGAATAATTCTGTCTATCTTAACTTTAAGCCATTTTTTTGCAAATTCTCCTCTCTCTTGTTGGCACACTATCTCTCTCTCTCTCTCTCGCTCCGACTCTCTCCTCTCCTCACAGCATTTATTCATTCCCTCTCTTCCAAACTAATTTACTAATACGGTATATTTCTCCTTTTGATCTAATTATTTGTGCGATTACTGAGTTTTCTTTCTATTTTTATATAGTAATAGAATAACAAGCCCGACCAAACTTGTTCAGACAAGTAGATCCTACCTATACAATTCATGGGCAGACCTTTCACATTTCATTTCATTTTTAGTTTTTACTTTCTCTTACCTCTATATATGTTATTATATAGAGAAAGAAAGTATTGAATTCATGTCAAAAAATTCAATGTCGAGATTTTGATGGATATACACGTTTTGAGGTTCCCTGAATCGAAAAATATAGGGTAAGAAAAAGTAAAGGTGGTTTCCGCGACATGGTCTGTCTGTGTGTCTGTGGACAAAATATCTCAAGAACGAAAAGAGCTAGGAAGTTGAAATTTTATATTTAAGTTAGGCACCCCCATGGGACGTGACACGAAGTTTTCGAACAAAATCGACCAAAGAGTACTATTACTTTACTGATGCACTTTTTCAGTTTTTTTTCTTTTTTTTTTTTTCAATTCTAATACATGTATATCGGTGGAAACTAAATATATGTCGACACAAAAAATCTGGTGTCACATCACAGTACACAACTTTCTCTTGCCGAAGAGTAAGAGAAAGTTGTGTGCTGTTCGACCAGTCACACTGGATTTTTTTTTTTTTCATTTTTCTCAATATTTCCTTTGATGATTTCTTTCAAATTTTAAATATTATATTTCCTATTTACGGTATACAAAATAAACTACGTTTGATCTCTCTTTGGAAAACTTTGAGTAATAGTGCTTTATCGATTTACTTTTTTTTCTTTTCTCGAACTATTCTATAAAAAAAAAAAAAAAAAAACCCCAAAAAAAAAAAAAAACCAAATTAGACACCAGGGAAAACCAAGAGAAAGAACCTTCCGCCCCATTTTCTTTTAAATGGGGCAAAATTTTCTTTAGACAATTTGAAAGGGAAGAAAAAAAACCCCGCAAAGGTGTTTTTCTTCCCTCCCATTGTGGAAGCATATTTTTTATTCAGATTTTCTATGTATTTCCTTTAAATGGGATCTATATATTTGCAGTTATTAATATTCTAAATTTGTACAGCCTAAATAGTTAAACTAAATAAATGTCGTCCCAAAAAATCTGGGATCATAAAGACAGAACATAACTTTCAATAAGGTGGGAAGAAAATAATTGCAGTTAGATATATTTCTTTTTACTAGGCCCACTGACGTTTCGGGCTTGGTAGTACCATCCTCAAAGCTTGTGGGGTGGGTGGTGGTTTTGGCCTTGTTAAACCCCCTTTCAGCTGGAAGATGGTCTTGACCAAGACCGAAACGTCAGCCTAGTGGGCCTAATAAAAGAAATATATCTAGCTGCAATTATTTTCTTCACACCTTAACGATTATCCAGCTATAAAATCCTCATCTTGTAACAACTTTCAATTATCTAAAGTAAGAGAAAGTTGATTGTTGTGCCACACCAGATTTTTTTATTAAGGAACGGCATCAAAATAAACTGATCCCTATTTTGAGAAATTTAACCAGCGATTGCTTTCCTAAGTAAAATAAATTATTTGGCAAAGAGATCAGATTGTATAACGTATACCAACTTCAGTTCCGCAATTACAACATAATATTAGATACTCTGAGATATTCTAAAAAGATAGTTTACAAAGAAAGTTTGGTGCGAGTGGAATATTATGGCAAGTATTAGTAGACGAGTTGTTAGGAAAATAAACAAATTTAAATAAAGGTAAATTTAGGTAATTTCTTATCTTCTGACGTCATTCTATTCTAAAGAAGCTAAAACATTTCAATAATAAAATATCCCACGGATAATCTGAAAATATCAAACTGTTTACCTTTTTTTTTTTTTTTGTTTATTTTGAGTTAATAAAACGTTTAAAGATGTGTTAAACTAGCATTGAATTACCTTCATCTTCTCTCTGTATTTTCCTGTAGAGCTAAAAAAAAAGGAGAGAGAGGGAGAGGGAGATGAACAGTCTCTAAAGAAATAAATAAACCAGTAAAGAGTTTAGATTTTATAAATTTCTACTCCTTTATAAAAGAAGTACTCTGAGTCATAAAGATGAATGACTTCGCTTGTTACGTGAACCCCAGGGACCAAAATAGAAGAAATAAATAAATATTTCCATTTAAACATTTCAAGAAAGATGGTTTCCTTCAGTAGGCTAAATCTCTATAAATTGCATTCATACTATAGTTACATTTGAACGAAACTAAATTGTATTTAACTTCTGAGGCAACTATATATAAAATATCGGGCCCTCGGGCTTGGTGTATCTTTAAGTTGAATTAGGGGGGGGGAGGGAGGGAGGGGGGAAAAGGGCGGGAAAAGAGAGATCTCCGGGGGGGGGAAACCAACCCCGGGGCAGGGGATAGAGAACCCTCTTATCAGGGCCTCACAAATCTCCCATAGGAAGCATTGAAAAGAAGGTTCAAACTCGCTTTACGGAAAATATAGAATATTAATTTTTACTTTCTCTTACCTTTATGTATATGTTAAATACATATATATATATATATAAAGAGAAAGTATTGGATTCATGTCAAAAATTCGATGGATATAAACGTTTTGGGGTCCCCTAAATCCAAAAAAAGGGGTTTTCGCAACATGTTCTGTCTGTCTTTGTGTGTGGGTGTATTTAATTTAAAGCTTGAAATTATTGAGTTAGGAGGTTGAAATTTTATAATTAAGTTAGAAACCCGCCTGGAGCGTGAAAATAAGCTTTTAAAATAAATCGGCCAAAAAGTACTAGTACTTTACTGATGCACTTTTTCAGTTTTTCTCGATTTTCTCAAAATTCGCTCCCACGATTTTGATTAAAATTTAAAAATGTAATATATTGGGAGAAAGTACTATATTCATCTCAAAAATTCGATGTGGATATTTTGATGGATATACGCGCTGAATCCAAAAAAGTTTCGCGACATTGTGTGTCTGTCTGTGAACAAAATATCTTAAGAACGAAAAGACTTAGGAGGTTGAAATTTAATATTTAAGCTAGTACCCCCTGGGACGTGACACGAAGCTTTTGAACAAAATCGGCCAAAAAGTATTAGTACTTTACTGATTCACTTTTTCAGTTTTTCTCGATTTTCTCAAAATTTTGATTAAAATTTAAAAATCAATTATTTTTTTGATGCTCTCTAAAATGTATATTCTAATTTTGTCATTGAAATCTTCTGAACACCACTTTACTCTTGTTTTCCAAAGGAAAATAGGAGAAATGATTACCATGGTAAAAAAATATAAATATTTTCCCCCGTTTATAAATTTTACATCTTGAATTTTAATATATCGGCGGAAACTAAATATATGTCGACACAAAAAATCTGGTGTGACAACAAGCACAGAACATAACTTTCGATTACCGAAGGTAAGAGAAAGTTGTGTGCTGTGTGACCTGCCACACCAGATTTTTTTTATTTTTATTTTTTTTATAAGAGAAAATATAAAATTTATTTATATAGACGATAATATGAGATTACAATTTTTTTTTAGTCATATCCTAAAATGAAATCCCTTTGAAAAGTTTAATATCAAATCGAAAGGATCTTATTTGAAGTATATATTGGATATGTCCAAGGATTTTTTTTTTATATAAATTCTTTTAATCCAGTCCGAGATTCTATTTATAAGGCTAATAATAAAGCGTGGGTCTGCCATTTGTGTATTTGAAAAACCAATATCCAATATATTGGAGTTGGGAGGATTAGTTCTTTAAATTATCCAATTCATTTGAAAATGCATATTATGTATTTCTAAGTGAAAATTATATTATAATATTTGATTAGGGAATTAAAATATCTTATATACGAAAATGCACTTAATAAAATTTCACTTAGGCCCACTCGTTTAATTAAAATACCTGCAAGTGATATACTTTTTTCGTCAAAATATTTACATTAAATTTCATTTATTATTTTTATAATAATGACCTCTGCGGCTATTAAGACTATAAATTTATAATAAATTATATAAGAAAATTGATTATATCGATAACTTGCGGAGATTGTTCGTTCAACAGCGTTTTTCGACCCATCCAAAGGTAGAACACTACATGGCATTGCTTAATCACATCATTACAATATTGATATCTGTTCTTTATTATTGTCAGGCCCGCCGAAATTAGTCGGAAAAAATTTTCCATTCCCTCTTGATGAGATGAACTCTGTAGTAACATGTTGGTAACAGTTTTAAGTTAGTGAAAAAATCTTTAGAGCGCAGTTTCAACTGAATAGAGAAGAGATACCACATTTGATGCCATTGATATATTCTTCCTAAAAATTGTTTGAAATTGCGTTTATACTCATAGATATGGGGTTTTCATTATAACAAATTTTATCAATTTTAATTAACATTTAAATATCATTCTTCAGCCTCATGAGACAATCCAATTGAAATAAATAGAGACGAGGTCTAAATGGTCTTCGATGCCGAAAAAGATCTTGAGGTGCGCGTCTCGGGGTGCTGATTTTGAAAGTTTCCAGCGGCAACAATTTTGGAGCTATCGACCGAAAAATAATTAATTTTTTGCCTTTAATTAACTAGCTGGAACTTTCAAATGAAATGGAATAAAACCCTTGTTTCCCTACGGGAAAAACTAACGCCATCTCTTGCCGCCTAGAGTAACCAGCTTCTGAATCGTCTACTAACGGTTTTTTGAGACGCGCACCTTAAAAAACTTCAAAATTGTTTTGGATCCAATTTTCTTTTGCGCATTTTTTTTAGTTCTTTTTTTTTTAATTTTCTCAAAATATTAGTTATTTTTTATTTTATTTAAGATCTTTTTCGACATCGGAGGTCATTTAGACCTTTAGGAATGTCTTAGTTGTGACATAATATTTATAGGGGGTTTTGTTTTTATGTGACGAACTGTGACATGAGGAGGGGATTAGAAAATCGTCAAAAAAGGCGTTACGTATATAACACTTATGTGGACGACCTCTATGTAGTATATTCTTATTTGCACTATTTCTTGTGGATTGGATAAATAAATTCCTATCCTGAACGATTTTAGTTATAAGAAAATATTTACATAATAAAATATTTACACATATTTCTATTTTTTTTTTTAACTTGTTGCGAATGCATTTGAAAGCACTTCGTCCCCACCCCTCACCCCTGTGTTTTATAACAAACATTTCGTCTGATTTCCCTCGATCCTATTCGACGCTGCCAGAAATCCATTAGCGGCTTTCGTTCGTTTTGTTCCCACCCCTTATGTTTATAAATATTTTCTCTTTTTTTTTTTAATACATATTTTTTGCAATATAAATGGTTGTCACTAACAGATTCAACGATACAAAAAGGACTAATTCTTGGTTAAGTTAGATAGAATAATAATTACCTAGTTAATGATTATTTGATCTTTTTTTAATATCCCAATAAAATTGAAGACTAAAATCCTTTCAGCTGACACACAAATAAATAAAAATAAAGTGTAAAACCTATTCTTTTGAAAAATTCCTCGTCTCAATTCTTTTTCCCAATTAGACCACAAATTATCCGAGCTGAGGCTGACATTTCTCAGTCTCCCCCCCCCCACCCTTCCCATCCCCCAGCAAGCGATAGACCGGGCTTGTTTTTATTTTTTTTTCAGTCGCATTCCGAGTGAAAATGATTAAAAATGATCGAGGGATACACACGCCCGCAGCAGGTCTGCATAGTAAACCTTTAGGGATATACACATCCGCACCAGGGACACACATTTTTCTTCTGGTCACTTTCGATCTACTGTGTTTGTCCCAGGTGCGGGTGTGTATATCCCTGTGTGTCCCTAAAAGTTTACTATGCAGACCTGCTGCTGGAGTGTGGATCCCTCGATCATTTTTAATCATTTTTACTCGGGATATCTCTTTAATAAGACTACCTCGAAAAACGGAATTAACGGCAAAATAAAAAAACATTGAAGAGTTTTTCCCTATTATTTTATATGAGTTCTAACTAAAATAGCGACAAAATTTATTTAACACTTAACAACAAAGTATAAGTTTATAATTTATCTTAAAAAGAGGCAAATTATAAACCCTATGATGCCGAAAAGATTAAAAAAAAAAAAAAAAAAATTACAAAAATTATATTTAAAAAAAATCTTTTATTTATTACCTTTGGTAAGATAAAGTTGTGTTCTGTGCTTGCACACCAGATTTTTTTGTTTCGAGATATATTTAATTTCCGACAGTATAATACATTTGAATTCAAGATGTAAAATTTATAAACGTGGGAAAATATTTTTTGTTCTGCGTACAAGAGTAAAGGGGTCTTCAAAATATTTCAAAATGAGAATATACATTTTAAAGAGCGTCTAAAGAATAATTGATTTATGAATTTTCAATCAAAATCGTTGCAGCCAATTTTGAGAAAATCTAAAAAAAAAAACAAACAAACTGAAAAGTACATCAGTACTAGTACTTTTTAGCCGATTTTGATTAAAGCTTATTTTCATGTCTCAGGAGGGTGTCTAATTTAAATATAAAATTTCAACTTCGTAGTTCAATTCCTTCATGCTTTAAATTGAATACAGACACGCAGATACACAGACAGACAGACCATGTTGCAAAAACCACTTTTTTGGTTTCAGGGGTCGTCAAAATGTGTGGTTTTTTTTTAGCTAGAGTAAATTATTATATTTTACTTTGAGTGTTTTATTTTTAAAGATATTATGAATATACTGTATGCATGGGCGTAGCCAGACTTCTTGTTAGGGGGGGGCCCCCTCTCTTTTGTGGGGGGGGGGGGGGTTTTTATATATATATATATAATTTTTTTTATAAATTAAAAAAAAAAAAAAAAAATTAAATGTAGGTGGTGGGGTTGGGAATAAAAAAATAAAAACAAAAAAAAAAAATTATTTCTTTTTTTTTTTTTTTTTTTAAAAGCCAGGGCGGGGGGGCCGCCCCCCCCCCCCCCCCCCCCCCCCCCCCCCCTTGTGTTAATATATTATTTTACCTTACTAATTTCGTCTTTCTTTTGTTTCAGGTAAGGATCATCTCAATTCGCTCTCTTATTAAAGGTAAACTACACTTCAGTTTCATTCCTCATTAAACATGATATAAGCCAAATGCTCTCTCATCCGTGACATGAAAATAAAACAAAATTGCAAAAAACTATTTTTGACTTACTATCTATAAAGAATAGTTTTAAAACTGTTTGATTTTTTTTTTTAAAGCAAAACAAATATTAAAATATGCGAGAATAATTAAAATTTTTAATTTGTAAAGTTGTATTGAAGACCTGTAGTGGAGATGGGTGGGGGTGGGTGAGGGGGGAGGGGGAAAAGGGAGTTATTCGGTTCACGGCACCCTTCATTGGGCTTCAATAAAACTTTATAAATTTAAAATTTTAATTATTCTCATATATTTTAATAGTCGTTTTGCTTTAATGAAAAAAATTCCCTTTCCATATTTCTCTTTCTATAGAATATATAGACCATTAATAAAGAAAATGACTGTTGATTTGAATAACAGGATTGAAGAGGAATGCAGACAGGTAGGGGGAGCCTCTATTAAATCAAACTCCTTTTTTGCAAAACGTTTCGGCCAATGTTATTATGCCATCTTCAGTTGCATAGGAGTTTTTTAGCCGAAACGTTTTGCAAAAAAGGAGTTTGATTTAATAGAGGCCTCCACCTGGCTCCATTCCTCTTCAACCCTGTTATTCGAATTTATAGGTCTACGATAAAATTTCTTCCCTATACCAAAGCAACTGTTTATATTAGAAAATTTGCAAATAGTTTTTGAAAATGATTTTATTATTAATTATTTCTTGATTTGATTTGATTTTGACTTTCTCTTACTTATATATAGAAAGTATTGGTTTCATGTCGAAAATTCTATGTCGAGATTTTGATGGATTTTTAGATTCTCTTTGTAATTGGAAGTTGCGTTCTGTGCTTGTCACACCAGACTTTTTCATATTTAAGGTGCGCGTCTCGAAAAGTCGTTAGAACACGATTGGAGTTACTCTAGGCCGCAAGAGATGGCGTTAGTTTTTCCCATAGGAGTACGAAGGGATTTATTCCATTTCATTTGAAAGATTCCAGCTAATTAATTAAGGGTAGAAAATTAATTATTTTTTAACACAATGATTACTAATTTAAATTATCTATAAGATATAGAGCGGATTTTTTAAAAATATCTTTTATCTAATGCGATTAATCTAAAAAAAAATATATATTTTTTCGAAAATCATAAGTTGTAGATATTTTAAATAGCTTTAATTAAAAAAAAATTTGAGGTCAATAGCTTCAAAATTGTGGCCGCTGGAAACTACCAAAATTAGCACCCCGAGACGCCCACCTTAAATAATTTTTTCGTCATATTTTTTTCTTTGACTTTGGAGATGTCCATTCCTCTCGTAGGCCATTGAATTCATTCCTTCCAATTTTATAGATTGAAATCGATAGCTTAGATAATAAGAAATTCAAAGCAAGAAAAATTGAGTTAGACAATGAAATTAAACTTAGCGAGGTTTCGTTCCATCTCTAAATAAATATTTATTATTGATTGATTGAAGAGCTTTCTCCTTGAAACCACCTTCTACCACCATAAGAATTCTGCTGAATACGACAAGAATAATTTAAAATAAAGTACACTCGAATCACAAACAAAAGTTTATATTTGTCTTAAGTGTGAATTTATCACTGGTAATATAAAACGCAGGGTGTCTCGCCACTCGAAAGCAGTCCCAAAAAAAAAAATTAGAAATCAATCTTCATCAAGCCTATTAGATATTTCGTTCCGCTTTCATTTGGAATTTTAAATTTTTTTCGAAAAAGAGATCTTAGGCTATTGACTTGTATCTAATACTAGTAAACAGCATTTTGTCGCAGTCATAACAATGGAATGACCTATTTATTGAGATTCAGGGTCGAATGGGGACTCATAAAAAAAAAAACTCTTGGCAACTTTTTGAGTCTTGTATACGAGCGAAATCGATAGCTAACTCCAAGAGTGTTATTTGGCAAATTATCAACGTCAGCAGTTTTTTTTTTTCCGTAGTATAAATCAACATCAAGATATTAAAGAAGACACACTGATTTAATTTTTCAATATCCATTTCCTCATTTATTAATATTTTTTAATTCTATTAAAATGAGAATGAAATTTTTTATTAATATTTTTTAATTCTATTAAAATGAGAATGAAATTTTTACTTTCTCTTACCTATATGTATATGTTAATATGCATAGGCCTATTTATAGAGAGAAAGTATTGGATTCATGTCAAAAATTCGATGTCGAGATTTTGATGGATATACACGTTTTGAGGACCCCTGAATCCAAAACAAAATATCTCAAGAACGAAAAGAGTTAGGTTGGTTGAAATTTAATATTTAAGTTAGGCACCCTCACAAGAGGTGAAAATAAGCTTTTGAACAAAATCGGCCCAAAAGTACTAGTACTTTACTGATGTACTTTTTCAGTTTTTTTCGATTTTTTCAAAATTTGCTTCAACGATTTTGCTTAAAATTCATTAATCAATAATTTTTTAGATTCTCTTTAAAATGTATATTCCCATTTTCCCATTGAAATCTTTTGAATCACTCTTTACTCTTGTACTTTTTTTTTTATAAAAACACTCACACTTTTTTCTCACTCACACTCACACACACATTCACACAGTCTTTTCGGCAACTCAGGCCATATAAGACTTTTTACGATATCCGTTATTGATAAATATACATATATGGGGTCCAGGCATTCTTATTTAAGCCATTTGGTATCCAATTGGCTTAAATAAAATCATCGGACTGCCTGGGGTCCGAACCCGCGACGTTTGGTATATGAGGTTAGCACGCTAACCTCTACGCCATGCCCTACTTTTGTACTTAATAGGAAAGACAGGAAAAATGGTTGCCATGGTAACAAAATATAAATATTTTCCCATAGACCTACTTATAAATTGTATATTTTTAATTTTTAATATATGAAAATAAATATATGTCAACTCGAAAAATCTGGTGTGACAAGCACAGAATACAACTTTCGATTACCGAAAGTAAGAGAAAGTTGTGTGCTGTGCGACAGTCACACCAGATTTCTTTTTTTAAATCAATACAATATAAAATTTTAATTATCTTACCCACCGAAAATATTAATGGAATATTTTAGTTTAAATTTAGTGTTATGTAAAGAATGACATTTCATAGACACTCCCTCTCCCATTATAATCATCTATAAATGGGAGAAGATCCATCGTTATTCTGATGACAGCTGATATGAAATTAAAGTCCTTGTATTATAACGTACCTGACAGGTATTAAGCACCTCTAATAGTTCAGATTATATTCCGAAACCAGCAACTCTATTATGATAGCCAATTGAAATAACAAACTGGAAGAATGTTTTTTTTTTTTTTTTTTTATCTTAAAATTGAAAATAAATCATTTTTATGTAAATTTCTAAAAATCTTTCAAACACTCAAACTTTGTCACCTATAAATCAAAAATTAAAAATCAATCTTTAATTATAGGCTATATATCAGGAAATTGATTGTATACATAACACCATTTCTTTGATAAACATTTGAAGTGGGCGACAGACCTATACCGCGATTATTATTCGAAACGTTGGCGCAAAATAAATTATGTACAATGAGGGACATTATTAAGTCCCACCCATGCGTTTTCTACTTGTGATTATTTCATTGTTTAAAAAAAAAAAAATATGTCAAACCTGGAAAATTTTCAATAAAGATTTTCATTTTCTTTTATAAAAACAATGAATTAATCACAAGTAGAAAACGCATGGGTGGGACTTAATATTCACCCTCACTGTACGTTATATAAATTCAGATTAAACTAAAATATTTCAGAGTAATATTGTATCAATGGCTTCAACAGCCTTGTTCATCTTGGCCATCCATTCAGATGTTAAATCCTGGTTATTCCTTGTTCAAATTGATTTAGTGGGGGTTATCCTTTCTTCTCCACAGGCCTTCCGGCTATATTTGAATATTGATTTAAAAAGTTTTCTTGTTTATCTAGAAAGTAAATAAATAAATAAATTTGTAGATATGAGTAGGATGGCAGCCAGGAAAGAAATCAGACAAAAATTCAATCAATTTTTGTCTAATTTTATTACGATTGCCGACGTTTCGGACGCAAATCGCGTCCTTCCTCAGGACAATCGATGGTTAAAGAAATACAGATGGACGTATTTTTATAATTAATAATATGAAAACACAATCCACGGGTGTGAGATGCCTTGTTTGAATTGATTTAATTTTTGTCTGATTTCTTTCCTGGCTGCCATCCTACTCATATCTCTCCAAAAAAGTGGTTTTTACGACATGGTCTGTCTGTGTGTCTGTGTTCACTTTTAAGCATGAAGGAATTGAGCTATGAGGCTGAATTTTATATATAAGTTAAACACCTCCCGGGAGCGTGAAAATAAGCTTTTAATCAAAATCGGCCAAAGAGTACTAGTACTTGTCTGATGTACTTTTTCAGTTTTTTTTTTATTTTCTCAAAATTCGCTCTAACGATTTTGATTCAAATTCAAAAATCATTATTTTGTAGATGCTCTTTCAATGTATATTCTCGTTTTGCCCTCAAAATAGAAAAATTGTTGAACTCTTAAAATAATGTCATTAATAAAAAAAAAAGGGAAAAGATAATATTTGCATTTAAACATTAACAAGCCTATGGGTTTAAGATAAAAAAAAAGATTAAATTTGAAGAGTATCAAAACCAAAGGCTTTTTATAATGAGATTTGTTAACCACTGTCAAATTCTATTATCATATTCATTAATAATTATAAAGAAAGAGAGGAGGGAGAGAGTCGGAATGAAAAAAGATAAAAAAAAAACATTTAATGAATTTTCTAAATGTTGAATGAACGAGCAAGATAGAAATTCTTTTGTCTTTTTTAATCGTAAATTCACTTTAATGATTTCACTTTTTTTTTTTTTTTGTGTAAATTATTTTGCGATTTTATTTCTAAAAGATTTTAATTTTTTAAAATGTTTATCTTCTTCTCTGCCTATTATAATGGCAGATATTTACGATAAGCCAAGATAGGATTGATCAGGAACCATTAAAATTTTTTTTTTATGGCTGGTGGAATTTGTATCAGGAATGAAAGTTGGAAGAAAAATGCAGCCAGAATTTTTCTTTAAAAATATATTTCAGCAGCTGACGTTTCGGCTTTGGTCAAAGTCAAGCTGTTGGTCTTCATATACATATAGACCTACAGCAGCTCCGAGGATGGCTTTGACCAAAGCCGAAACGTCAGCTGTTGAAATATATTTTTAAAGAAAAATTCTGGCTGCATTTTCTTCCAACTTTCATTCCTGATTAAAAAAATTTCAAAACTGAGTGTTTGAAATTATTTTTAATGAGTATTAAAACTACAAATTTCTGATATTTTTAAAACTGGATAGAAGCCTCTTCTTTAGAGGGGTTAGATTTTTAATTTGATATTCTTTTATTGATATTTTTCATAGTTATTCCATTTATTTACTTATTTCCTATTTATGAAGGTTGCAAAAATTAAATAGATTCATATTATTATTTTCTTGGCTGAATTCCTGTTTATTTACCGAAGATACACACCTCAAACCGTCCCTTCCCTACCGGAACTCCGTAAAGTTTGATGATTTCCTATCTCGAAATCCTGCCACTCGCTTTCATTTCTAGATATCAAACGAATCCTATTTCTATTTCCACTCGGTTCCTTTTATCCAATTTATTATAAGAGGATGATTTGAGGAGAAACATTCTTCTACACACATAATACTCATAACTCATTTTTACTTTCTCTTACCTCTTTATATGGTAATATTTTAAGAGAGAAAGTATTGGATTCATGTCAAAAATTCGATGTCGAGATTTTGATGGATATAGGCCTACACATTTTGAGGTTCCCTGAATCAAAAAAGTGGTTTCCGCAAAATGGTCTGTCTGTCTGTGTGTGTTCAATTTTAAGCATGAAGGAATTGAGCTATGACCTGAAATTTTATATTTAAGTTAGAAACCTCCCTGGAGCGTGAAAATAAGCTTTTAAACTAACTCGGCCAAAGAGTACTAGTACTTTACTGATGTACTTTTTTAGTTTTTTTTTTCATTTTCTCAAAATTCGCTCCAACGATTTTGATTAAAATTCAAAAATAAATTAATTTTTAGGCGCTCTTAAATAAAGTTTGTAGGGAAATTGGTGTAGGTTTTACTTGAAACATATTTATAATTAAAATTATTTGTGCTAGGAGGTTGAAATTTTATATTTAAGTTAGACACAGCGGCGTAACTAGCCTTTGAGGGCGGAGGGGCGCCGTTTTTCGTTCGACCTTTTTTTTTTTAGTATTCGAATCTCGTTCGGGCTTATGAATTTATTATGAATTTTCAAAAAAAAGCCTTAGATTTTGGAAAAAAGCGGATGCACGAGGGGCGCCAAAAGCCTGATGTGCCTGGGGCGAAGGAGGGCGCTCACCCCCCTTCGCCCCACCTGGATACGCTACTGGTTAGACACCCCCCTGGAGCGTGAAAATAAGCTTTTAATCAAAATCGGCAAAAAAGTACTAGTACTTTACTGATGTAGTTTTTCAGTTTTTTTTCGATTATCTCAAAATTCGCGCTCTAACGATTTTGATTAAAATTCAAAAATCAATTATTTTTTAGATGCTCTTTGAAATGTATATTCTCATTTTGCCATTGAAACCTTCTGAAGACTACTTTACTCTTATACTCCATAGAAAAAATAGGAGAAATGGTTCCCATTCTTATAAATTTTACATCTTGAAATTTGGATGTACCTTAATGTCGGAAACTATCTCGACACAAAAGTCTGGTGTGACAAGCATAGAACACAATTTTTGATTACCAAAGGTAAGAGAAAGTTGTGTGCTGTGCTACCAGTCACACCGGATTTTTTGATTATATTTATATTGATTTAATTTTACAGTTATTTCATAGAAAATTAATGGTACATCTATTTAAGATGATTTTTCTTATAATCTCATCAGTATCCTTATGATATTATCATCAAATAAAATATGATTGATACAATATTTTTAATAATTCAAAAATCATGTTTCAAATTATGTAAAAGTAAATGGGAATCATGTATGAATAAAAAAGGAAAAAGTGGGTTCCGGTACCAAACAAAAAACCATGAGAGGATTGATTGAGTCTAATTTATAACATGTACGGGATTTTTTTATTAATACTATTATAATATTCCAGGAAAATATCCTTTTCTTGTGCAATTAGCAATTTAATATTACCGGTAAAAGAAGGCGATTTTTTTTTAATAAGCCCTGTGGCAAATGATTGTTCGGCGATATTGCCGATCGATTAAAGCGTCTGCAAAGCTAGCTATTTATACATTGGAAAACAGCTTAATTTTAAACCCTAAGGGTTGGAAGTGTGGGAGAGGGAAGGTCAAAAAAGAGAAAAAAATCTCTTAAAAAAAGAAGAATAAATTCATCTCTTTCATAAAAATAAACCTCATTTTACCTTCTTGTAGGCACTTTGAAAGCCATTCAAAGTTAAATGAGCTTAATAAGTAGAATTTTCTTCGATAATTTGAATACATTTGAAAATAAATCAAATGACTCGTTCATCAAAATGTCAATTGATCTCTGAAGGGGAAACTAAAGTCTTTTATTTACAATAAACCAAAAAATAGATATTTATATTATTCGTTCAAACATACATGAGTCTCAATTAAATATTTTGCCAAAATTCCATTAAAATCATTTCTCTCGCTTTCTTAAGATGTTCGTCTTTACTGATTTCTATTTCCCTCCGGGAAAATTTTTTTCTTATTACTTCTTTTTATTGCTTTTAAGATGTGTTTTAATTAATTCGATTTTATTATGACATTTAATTAAATTTTACTATCAATAAAATTTCTCTCCACATTAAATGAGTATATCTTCAATCAAACACTAAACATGATATAAATAAATATTACATTGAAGTTTTAATTAATTGATATAAAAATTCCATTCTGTTTCATCTTTTAAAATTTCATAAAGTATCATCAATCCTCTCCAAAGAAAGACCTCAAGACCTAAAAAAAAAAAAAATAAATAAGAAAAAATGTTTAGTAATTAATAAAGTAATTAAATTTTTCTTCCGAAATCGTAAATTTTTGATTATCACATCCCATTTTATTCTCTGATACTCATTACCAAGGCAGGTTTTGGTGTAGTTGAACGATCCCCCAAAGAATCAATTTTAAAGAATATATTATTTTTTCTTTCTCTTACCTATATATATGTTAATATATATAGAGAGAAAGTAATGGATTCATGGCAAAAATTCGATGTCGAGATTTTGATGGATCTTCACGTTTTGAGGTCACATGAGTCCAAAAAGGTGGTTTTTGAGACATGGTCTGTCTGTGTGTGTGTGTGTGTGTGTGTGTCTGTGAACAAAATATCTCAAGAACGAAAAGAGCTAGGAGGTTGAAATTTTGTATTTAAGTTAGGCACCCCCATGGGACGTGACACGAAGCTTTTGAACAAAATCGACCAAAGAGTACTAGTACTTTCCTGATTTAATTTTTCACTCTTTTTCGATTTTCTCAAAATTCGCTTCAACGATTTTTTTTTAAATTCATAAATCAACTATTTTTTAGATGCTTTTTAAAATGTATATTCTCAAAAAAGTGGTTTTCACCAAGAAACTTGGTTTTCACGGTATGGTCTGTCTGCCTGTGTGTCTGTGTTCAATTTTAAGCATGAAGGAATTGAGCTACGAAGTTGAAATTTTATATTTAAATTGGGGACCCCCCTGAAAGCCGCTAATGGATTTCTGGCAGCTTCGAATAGGATCGAGGGAAATCAGACGAAATGTTTGTTATAAAACACAGGGGTGAGGGGTGGGGACGAAGTGCTTTCAAATGCATTCGCAACAAGTTAAAAAAAAAAATAGAAATATGTGTAAATATTTCATTCTTATAACTAAAATCGTTCAGGATAGGAATTTATTTATCCAATCCACAAGATATAGCGCAAATAAGAATATATATACTACATAGGGGTCGTCCACATATTATGTAACGCCTTTTTGACGATTTTCTAATCCCCTCCCCCATGACACAATTAGTAACGTTTTGTCCAGACCCATCCCCCCTTACGCGTTACGTAATATGTGGACGACCCCTATATATTAAATAGGTTATATCATAAACAAGGGCGTACCCAGGATCAAATCTAGAGGGGGCAGAACATGGTCGTCCAGGGGGGGGCAGATCATGGCCTTCCAGATTGTGACATAGCTTTTTTTTTATTATATAGAGGAGAAAAGCCTTCGAATTAAAGGCATAAAAACCCTCGAGTCCTAACGAGTCCCCGTCGCGATCGCCCTACCTAATTTTGTTTCGTTTCATCACTTTATAAGCATTTAATTTTTTTTTTCTTGCTTCTAGAGGGGGGCAGCTGCCCCCCTCTGCCCCTCGCTGGGTACGCCCATGATCATAAATACTGAAGATAATTCCTTCACACTGGAATCTAAATAGCTACAAAATAAACTAATAATACACAAAATATATTTTTTCCTGACCGAATGTCCATATGAAAATTAATTTAACGATATATTTATATTTTATACTTCTCTTATATTCTAAAATATCTCATTTTGGTTTGCGTCCCAAGAGGGGAGGGGAGAATATTCGAATTACCAAACTTTCTCCTGATAAGGTTATTAATTAAGCCAGAAGCCAGGCAAGTGAGACCCGGGTTCGATTCCTGACTAAATTTATTTAGTTTCAAAAATAATTAAAGTTGTCTTCTGGAAGATACAAATAAACCAAATTAAAATCTAAATTTTTAATGTGTATGCTTATTTATTTCTCCAAATTAGTACTTGCTAAATAAATATATTTTTTTAAGGCTTTAGGAATTTCACTTCGAAATTTTTTTTTTACTTTATCCTGATTTCTAAAACATATATTCTGACCGCATTCATCGTTTTCTCTCTCTGTCTAGTTTTGTAAAGCCCTAAATACGAAGAATAAATCCAATTAGAGCGTGTATCCATTTGGTTGCGGGTTGTAGAGAGAAAGAGAGCGAGAGAGAGAGGAATCTGATTGAGATCTGTCAATAGCTTTATCTCCCTCGCTCGCTCTACCCCCACTCCAGGACAATTCATTCGAAAATTCCTATAAATAGCGAATCATTTATTATCGTCAGCAATGGGAATCATGGGAAATGAAAAATTACAAATATTCATCTAAATAAAAAAAGTTATAGGAATTATCCGAATATTTAAAGTTGTTAAAATTTAATTAAATAAAAATTTCAAATTACTTTGAATTGAAGTTGTAGGCCAAAATAATTTTAATCCTCCGTCGGGTGCAGTCAATCTCAGAGGCCAGAAAAAGACCTTTTTTTTCTCCCCACTTCTCAAAGAAGGCCCAGCATGTGGGTGGCCTCTCAGGCCGGGTGCGCCCGATTTTGGTTGACTCATGGAGGGTTAATATTCAAATTCATATTTTTTTACGTTATTAAATACTTTTTATAGGCTTAATACATATACAAACCAGTCTTTGAGTTCTATTGAACTCTTTTTTTTATGGGCTCTTGTATCTTGAGTGATCAAAAAAGATATTTTTTCAATAAGAAGCATAAATAATAATTGTCAACCTCATTAACGAAACGAATTCTTCAAGAAGCATAAAACTAGATTTTTTTAAAATAAATTGGATCACTCACCAGGACTGTCAATATTAGTGGAATGGATAACAGGTCATATCAGTCCAAAAAAATATATAAATAAAATTTTTATTAGGATTAGGTAGATGTAGGCAGCCAGCAAGTGATAAAAAAAACTCTTTAATTATCGTCGACGTTTCGGAACCACATCGATCTCATCTTCATGACGATAAACTGTTATTGTTGCTTAGATAGATGTAATTTCGGTTCATACAAAAATAAATGATTAAATTTGTATATACCATTTGATGAATATGAGAATTGCCGTAGGGGCATGGGCTGTGTTTTTATTTTGTCGCAAATGGGGCCGAAACGACAGCACTGGCCAAGATTGAAAGACCTACGGCAATTTTCATATACATCTAATGGTATATGCAAATTTAATCATTTATTTTTGTATGAACAGAAATTGCATCTATCTAAGCAACAATAACAGTTTATCGTCCTGAAGATGGGATCGATGTGATTCCGAAACGTCGAATATAATTAAATAGAGTTTTTTTTATCACTTGCTGGCTGCCTACATCTACCTAATCGTAATAATTACCACTCAGCCATTGAATTTCTTTCTTCTACTTAAATAAAATTTTTTTATATAGACTATTTATTATTTAATCAATTTCCAGAACTCAGACCTTGCGGTTTCGGCCACAATGTTGTTTGCCTTCCTCAGGACTGGATCTAAATGATTTTTTTTTTAAGAAGTTATCAGACCCTCAAGATTCCTTATTACTTCCCTTCCCATTCGACACCGGGACGCATATGGTTGCCTAAAAACTAGGCGTTGACGTTAAATTGAAAGATTCTTTGCCAATTCATCTCCATATTTTTTTTTTAAATTTGTTTTAAGGATTATATCTGCATTTAAAATATCCATATTAAATGCTTTAAGCCAGTGTTTTCCAAACTGGGAGGCGCGGATTAGTCTAAGGGGAGGCGCGAATATTAGCAATAGAGAGCAGAGGATCCATTTAAAAAAAAAAAAATAATCTACTACAAAATCTGAAGATTTAATACATTTGAACACATTCGAATACATTTGAAAACACTCACAGTCTTGTTAAATGTATTTTTAATGTAAAATTTTAAAAATTAATACTTAAAAATTTGATTTATATTTATATTCTGGCAAACAAGTACTGAATGCGCCTTTAAATTACCGAAATTAAGAAAAAATGTGTGCTCTGCGACCATCACTCCAGATTACCCCCCCCCCCCCCCCCCCCCCCGAGAAACACCTCTGGATCCGCCACTGGTTTATAGAGAGAAAGTATTTTTTTAATTTGTATTTGAATAGCCGAATGATCCCTAATTGCATTTAATCCTTCTTGATAATCGAGTTTCACCTGTATTTTAATTTATTTTCCTCTCTTTAAAGAAGAATTTGCTTTTAACTCTTTTAAAGTCCTGTCACTTTAATAAAGTCTTGTCCTAGAAATTTTTAGATCTTCCATATTTAGTTAATGTATGAAACTAGAGCCTTGTCTCTAATTAGAAAAGAACAATGCCTCTCTTCTAAATATCGAAAATATGACACGAAACAGAGATATGTTTGTGCTCCATTTAGAATAAAAAGCTTAACAAAAAAATTTCATCCAATGTTCTTCGCTACCCCTTCCACGTATAGATAGATCAGATAGTTGGTAAATCCAATTAAGAGATATTTCAATCTGTTTTTAGTTAATGAAATAATATCGTTTTACGCTTTACAACTGACAATTTTTTTTTTTTCTCTAAAGCCCATCTATGATACTCAGATAATCAATAAGAGATTGAGATCGAATTAATTACGAAAACGCTCTGCTATCAATGTTTTCAATTTAGTTGGTTTTCCCCAATGCTTCCCAGAAATAAAAAAAACAAAAAAAAAACGTGTTATTAAGTTTGATTAAAAGGCAGCCCCATAGGACACCAATGTTGGTCTTTTTGCCTCTAACAGACAGATATTGTAATAACGTAATGAAAAAAATGTTTTAATATATAAACAGCTTTAAATATTATTATTTGTTTAATCATATTTTAAAGTAAAAAATGGAATGTCTCCTTTTAACGTAACAAATTGAGTTAATCTGTTTGAATGTAGCTAGCAGATGTGATGTACAGAAAAATAAATAACAAAGAAAAAAATAAAATATGTATCAGGGTTAGGATGACACCCTTTTAATCTAACAAGGGGATTATGTTTATTTAAACATCTAGAATATATTTTAATATTATAATTCCCAAATGTCTCTTTCTGCTTTGGTTTTATTTTTAGAATAAAATTTTAATTATAATTTACATCATTATATTTTTTTCTCTAGTTAAAAAAAAAAAATTATTGCACTTGTTTGTCTTCGATTTGCATTGTTAAAAGGATCTAACATCCGTAATGGTGTGGAATGCCACTAGGTCATATGATACACTCGTAAATCCATATTTCATTAGAAAGTATATGAACTCATAATTTTATGACATTCTTATCAGCAGTGGCTTTAGATGAGCAAGTTTTTTTTTTTTTTTTTTTTTCAGCTTAAATTTCAAGTTGAGCTTATTTCTTAAACTTCTTTAATCTTCCATCTCAAACTATAATATAGACATTGGTTTTACTGAGTGCTCGTTTGAGTTTTGAATTTTGTTCTAGATATAATTTCCAACAATTACATAATAGCCTCCTAGTGCATGTTCATGCTCAGTTCGTTGTTTTTCGGTCATAATTTATTAATTTATTCATACTTTTTGATACTTCAAAATAATTAGAAAAAATCTTACATTTTAATAGAAGTTGAAAGAAGCCAAATTCTATTTGAAAGTGACAATTCTCTACTAAGTTACAAATAACAAAGTATAGATCCGGGGGTGGGGGTTGTTTAAACAGCTTAAGAATAATCTTTCTGGTGTGTTACTGATCGCACAGGACACAACTTTATCTTACCTTTGTTAAGAAAAAATTGTTTAAGTCGACACATATTTATTTAGTTGCCGAGGTGAATTCAAGATGTAAAATTTATAATCAGAAAAATATTTATATTTTTCTCATAATTTTTCTTTGAAGTACAAGAGTAAAGTGGTCTTCTTAAAATTTCAAGGGCAAAAAATGAAAATACATTTTAAAGTAAAATTATTTAATATATGTGATGTTTCACTAAATAAGTTATAAATAAAAGAAAAATTTAATTTTATAACACGATATATACAGGAGTACAGTGCTCCTGAGAATGGGTTATAGCCCGAAATATATCGAGTTATAAATTCAAAATTTTCTTTCATTTATAACTTAGTGTACCTCACATATATTAAATAATTTTACTTTTAAATATCTTTCCCGTAAAACCTACACCAATTTCCGTCCAAACTTCATTTTAAAGAGCACCTAAAAATTAATTTATGGCGCAAATGGCCCTGGCAGCTGAAGCGCCCTATAATAACCATTAATAATAATAATAATAATTTATTCACTCACTCTCAGTCCATAATAACTAGGGCTCGGATTTATAGGCACTAAAAATCTTTAAAATAGGCAGGCAACTAAGCACTAAAAATTATTAAAATAGGCACTTAAAAAGGCATTTATTGTATAAATAGGCACTTAAAAGGCAGAAATTAAGAAATAATATTAAAAAATTTAAAAATTGATGTCTTATTTTTGGTAATCTGGTGTGACTGGTCGCACAGAACACAATTTTTTCTTAATTTCGGTAATTTAAAGGCGCATTCTGTACTTGTTTGCCAGAATATAAATAGAAATCAAATTTTTAAGTACTAATTAAAATTTTACATTAAAAATATTTTTTTTTTTTTTTTTTTTTTTCAAAAAAAAGTATTTTTTTTTCAAATCTCGGGGGGGGGGGGTAATTACTCCCTTTACCCCCCCCTTGAAATATTTTCTTGATAATTCAAAAATTTTTAAATTTAGGCTATGTATAGCTCGTAAAAAATTGAAATTGGCTATTTGAACTTAAAAAAGGCACTAAAAAAGGCATTTATAGATGAAATAGGCACTAAAACCCAAAATGGGCCAAAATAGGCATTATAGGCACTAACAAATGCCTCTTATTTTATTCAGAATTTCATGAAACGTATACATATCATATTGGCCTAAATTTTAAGACATAATAATTTAATAATAATTTATTCTCCTCTTAACAGATACAAGGAAAACATACATATTCATTGTATCAACTGCTTCCAGACCTTCATCACAGCGTTAGCCAATTTGTTGACAGGCCTGGAGAGCACTTACATAAGCACATACATTCAGATTTATATTACAAATAAGTCACAAAAATGTACAGGTTTCTACTTATTACAATTTTTAAATATATTTTAGACGCTCATATGAAATCAAATTGATGTCAATTAATTCATTAAATTTATATTTATTGAAATTTTCTTGAATTCTAGTTAAGGGGTTAGAATTATTTATCTTGTTTACATAGAATAAATCATTATTCCTACTTTGTCTATTAGATTTGAATTTAATCTGTTCTAATAATGATGGACAATCGATTGTGTTATTAACAATTTTATGTAGGAATAATATATCATTTTTTATTGTTAGCTGTTCAAGTGGTCGAAGTCCAATTAATTTACATATTAAAGGCACATAAATTAAAAAAAGGCAAATAGGGCGAAATCCGAGCCCTAATAATAACACACTGTTTCTAATAATTTGGTCATTGAGTTTATTGCATTATTAATAATTTCTTTGGCCAATATGACCAAGAGGAATAATAAATTGACAATGGCTTGGTCCTGATGATGGTCCTATATGCGACCGAAACGTTGACCCTGGCACTTTAAATAAAAATTGAAAAAACGACTAGCTGCGTTGCTCATTTGAGATTTCCTGAACCTTAAATAAATAATAATAATAAAATAATATAATAAAAATAATTTATTTTTGAATTTTAATCAAAAACGTTGGAGCGAATTTGAAGAAAATCGAAAAAAAAAAAAACAAACTGAAAACTACATCAGTAAAGTACTAATAATCTTTGGCCGATTTTATTCAAAATCTTCGTGTCACGTCTCATGGGAGTACCTAACTTTAATATAAAATTTCAACCTCCTAGCTCTTTTCGTTCTTGAGATATTTTGTTCACAGACACACAGCCAGACCATGTTGCGAAAACTACTTTTTTGGACTTAGGGGACCTCAAATTATTCCATTTATTAGTCTTCGGCATCTTATGCCATATTGATTTTTTTTTTAGTTTCTTTTTTTATAAATATTTATAAATACAATATTGTATTATTCCCCGCCCTCCAATAGCTACGTCACTGATAGGGTTTGGAAAAAACCGGGAAATTTTGAAAACCGGTTTTTCGGTTTTTTACAAAGCGGAAAACCGGTAAACCGGTTTTAAACCGGTTTTTTCAACATCTGAATCTATTTAGAACGCACCACCATTTTTGGAAGCAAAAAATACATAAATATTTCCCTATACATTTCCTATGGGAGAAATCGTAATTTTAGGAATTAATAACTCAAAAAATTTTAGGAATTTCGGGACCCGAGTATTTTTTCTGAACTTTCCATAACTTCCTCTATAAAACTGAAAAATTTCGTCATTCCAACGGAAAGTTGGTCAAATAGAGCGAGACAGACGGACGGACAGAGAGACAGACACTCCGCTATTATTATATAGATTGTTTAAGTATTGGAAGAAAGGGAAAAAATATAAATAATTTATAATTTTTTTTTAAATTTGTTTAGTCTTTTTCGGCATCTAACAATTGTAAGGCCATTTAGACTCCATCTTAATTATTTTAAATGATTGAGAGAGCCAATTCAAATGAAATAAATTTTTCTCGCTTGGGATGAGAAGCGAACCCGAAACACCAAGCCACTTGAAGCTAATGTCTTCTCTCTGAGCCAAGGGTCACGGGCTAATTTATAATTTGAATAAAAGTATTACTGAAGAAAAAATTAAAAAAAAAAACCGAATTCGGTTTTTCGGGAAAAACTCGGTTTCTCGGTTTTTTGAAAATTAGCCAAAAAACCGGTATACCGGTTTCGGTTTCCACCGGTGTCCAAACCCTAGTCACTGACTTCATCTTCAGCACATGTTGAGATTTCTCGAATCGATCTACACGTAGTAAATTATCATATAAGGCTATTATTGTTTCGCTATTAAAAATTGACTTTGGCATATTCTTTTTCATATATTTCTTATGCCTGCTAAACTTGACATTTGCGATTTGTTTATCATATTTTATCAAAAGCATTAGCATCACTTGTATATTTATAGTGGCAAATGACCCATATTACTGATTCATTTGTTGAAAATGGGACGGGACGTTAAATAGAGCTCGAAATTTCTCACTAATCATTTAAACAACCAGATGCTTTCATTATCGGCTATTGCTGCCTAAATAATTTAGCAACACACACCCTCTAAATTTACTATTCATATCATACATAGTACTAAAAAAACTTGATTTTTACTTTCTTTCACTTACATAATATAAAGAGTGAAAGTATTGCCTTCAGGATTTTGATGGAAATACACGTTTTGTCCAGAAAATTTGATCCCGCAAAATGGTTAGTTTAAACAAAATATATCAAAAACGAAAAGAGCTAGAAAAATGAAATTTGGGATTTAAATTAGGTAATCTCCTGACACGTTAGACGAAATTTATGAACAAAATTGGGCAAAGAATACTAGTACTTGTTTCCTGAGCAAAAGTGCAAGAGCAGAATCCTTAACAAACCTTCTTTAAAATGCTTTTTGATCTGATAAATTATCTTGTTTAGTTTTAAATATTATTATTTATACGAGCCAGAAAAATTTCGTTCTTGGTATGGTAGAAATGACCCGTTTATGCACTTGCCCTGTTTACGCACTTAACCCACTCCACCTTATTATAGTCGTTTTATATTCAAACTTTCATTAGATTCTGTTTAAAAAAATAGCAAAATTCCCTATATGTTTGAACACGAGAATATAAAATGTCACATGATACTTTTTACCTCTACTCAATTTTATTTAATACAGTAGGGAAAAAAAATTATAATAAATTAAAGTCCATTAGTTCATTTTTTTTTATCTCGGAGTTAATTTTAAAAATATAAAAAAAAAAAAAAACTAAGGCCTTTAGGTAATTTTCTAATTAGCTCTTTTTTTTATTTCTTTTATCCGCTGATTAAATACGCAAAGATGAAAAATTTAAATAAGAGCCTGGACCAATTTTGACCAATTAAGAGAGCTTTTTTCTCTCCTCACCTACAACGGTTAAATTTAGTAAATACCACCATGAGAATCTGCAAAAAAATCTCGTTCTAGTGAATAAATAAATATTAATATGGCAAAATCAACGAATATTCAGAGAGTGTCTATATAATATGGAGATTATACACTAGTTGAAACTTTCTCTATTAATATTAATATCATGCAGTTTAGAAATGAAAAAATTTTCATTTTTCGGAAAATCTTTATATTATATATTATATTTTTTTGTAGTACTAAATTTTTATTCTTTAGAACTGTTGATTTTTTACTTTCTCTTACCACTATATATATGTTAATATACCGTATAGAGAGAGAAAGTATTGGATTCATGTCAAAAATTCGATGTCGAGATTTTGATGGATATACACGTTTTAAGGTCCCCGGAATCCAAAAAAGTGGTTTTCGCAACATGATCTGTCTGTCTGTGTGTGTGAGTGTCTGTGAACAAAATATCTCAAGAACGGAAAGAGCTAGGAGGTTGAAATTTTATGTTTAAGTTAGGCACCCCCATGGGACGTGACACGAAGCTTTTGAACAAAATCGGCCAAAGAGTACTAGTACTTTACTGATTCACTTTTTCAGTTTTTTTCGATTTTCTCAAAATTTCCTCCAAGGATTTTTTTTTAAATTCGAAAATCAATTTTTTAGATTCTCTTTAAAATGTATATTCTCATTTTGTCATTGAAATCTTCTGAAGACCACTTTACTCTTGTGCTCCATAGAAAAGATAAGAGAAATGGTTGCCATGGTAACAAAATATAAATATTTTCCCATACTTATAAATTTTACATCTGAATTCAAATGTTCCATACTGTCGGGAACTAAATATATATCAACACGAAAAATCTGGTGTGACAAGCACAGAACACAACTTTCGATTTCCGAAGGTAAGAGAAAGTTGTGTGCTGTGCGCCAGTCACACCAGATTTTTTTAAGCTTGAGAGATTTTAGAAAAGTGCAGAGAGAAAAAATTTTTATCAATTACTAATTTCTACTTTCTCTTACCTATATGTATATGTTAATATACAAATATACAGAAAGAGAAAGTATTGGATTCATGTCAAAAATGCAATGTCGAGGTTTTGATGGATATACACGTTTTGAGGTCCTCTGAATCCAAAAAAGTGGTTTTCGCGACAAGGTCTGTCTTTCTGAGTTCAATTTAAAGCATTAAGGAATTGAGCTAGGAGATTGAAATTTTATATTTAAGTTAGGCACCCCCCTAAGGCGTGAAAATAATCTTTTAAACAAAATCGGCCAAAAAGTACTAGTACTTTACTGAGGTAGTTTTTCACTGATAATGAACTTTTATTTATTCTTTTTTTTCGCCTAGGCATTCTTATTTAAGTAGTAAATTTGATATCCAAATGGCTTAAATAAAATCATAGAACTGCCTGGGATGCGAACCCGCGACCCTCGGTATAGACGGTAGGCATGCTACCAACTATTATACATCAAGCCCGAGGGCGTTTTAGTTGTTGATGATTCTGGAACCTTTATACCAATCCTTTATTCTATAACTATTTTATGGATTTTTAAAAGAGGCTTCAAAAATAAATAAAAAATATATACCCAGCACACATGATATATATTTATTATATCCCTAGAGCAAAGGACCGAATTGTCGAAATATAATTTGAACGCTTAGCTATATTCAATTGCTTTTTTCACAAAAGTGGAATTGTGCGAGATATCTCCATTGTTGATATATTTTTATTCTATCTCTTTAGATTCATGTTGATATTACTGAAGGGGGAAAAAATTAAATAAAAGCCGAACTGATTGTAGTTGGGTATGTACCTCAACTCAAAAAATCGAGAACTATTCAATTGTGTTGGTAAAAACTAGGAACCGACCGAATATTCGGTTTCGGCCAGTTTCGGCCAAAAATCATGGTTTCGGCCGTAGTTTCGGTTTCGGCCAAAAAGTAGCCGAAACTTTCGGCCGGCCGAAACTTGAGTCTTAAAAAAAAAAAAAGTCAAATGATTTGCACTTGAAGGAGAAAAAATTTTTGTCTCCCTAAAAAAAAAAAGTTAAAATGATTTTCACGGAGGGGAAAAAAATTTCAAAAAAAAAAAATAAATTTTTTTATAGGAAATACAAGTTTCGGTTTCGGCCGAAACTAAGGTTGAGGCCGAATATTCGGTTTCGGTTTCGGCTGAAAATCTTGTTTCGGTCGGACCCTAGTAAAAACTTTGTGAATACATCAATTCTATTAGCTTTAAATACAAATGAATAACAAAAGGATACGTATCATCAGATAAATATTAATATATCCATTAAAAATTTTTTTTTTTTTTTGAATTTATTAAAAAGTCTTAATGAAACTCATTTTTTTCTAAAAGATTAAGAGTGCAATTTTTTTTATTTTTGTAATTTTTTTCCACCTTTGACATAATGTATTTTTCAATATACAAAATTTCCCTTAGGAAATAATGCATTTATAAAGAACATGATATTTTAAATTAAAAAAAGTAATTAAAATTTTTAAATTAAGAAAAAGTTCAAAGTAAAAAAAATATGAATTTCATTTTATAACTTAAAAGAGTTTTTTCAAAGTTCCAAAAAATAAGACAGTGAATGATTATTATACTCTATTTAATGGAACTTTATAAGTGTGAAGGAGAGGCAAGGGGTTATAAAAAGAGGCCATTTTTTTATTCAAGTTATTGAAGAAATACCGTTATATTAATTATTAATAAATGTTTGTTTTTTTGGACCCAAGTTCTTTAACGCGGCTTACGCAGGGTGAATTGGGAGAAAATGTAACGTAACAAAAACGCTTTCCTAACAAAAATGCGTTCCCAGCGCCCGAGCGACGGCGGAGGAAGGCGAGATTAGCCGAAGTCTTGGCGAGGCCACGCCCACCTCCTTCTATCTACCTTAGGCGGAAAATTGCCCGCCGAAGGCGGTTGAGCTAAAGAAAAGGCGTGAAAAATTTCGTTCCTGCCGGGGGTCCTATGACCCCACACGTTTGCTTTTTTTTTTTGAAGAAAATCGTTTAAAAAATAATGATTTTTTAAAATTTATAATAAATATCTGAGCCGAATAAAAAGAGAAGTGAAGTGACGTCATGCGTTTGTGCCATTTCCGTCGTGCGAGTGCCAATTGTATGAGGCACACACAGTCCAATTAGTAGAGAACCAGCCAATCACCAACCCCCTCCACTTGTATTCTCACATAGAAGGGTACAACCCAAACACAAACTCATTCACTCCAACATAATACTTTTATTTACAATTCTCTTATTTCTATTTCTTTTCAACTTAATTAATCAATAATTCAACTACAGGAATCTCTCAATTTTCACACCTCTGTTCATGTTCAAAATATTTCTTTCTAGCCGGGGGAGGGCGAGGAGGGGGGGGGGGGTAAAACCCATCGAGAAATCCCTTAAAGTAATTATCATTATTATGTGAAATTCCTATCGGGATCCCCGTTTATTCACCGAGGTGCTTCCTTGCACGAAGAGACACACCTCTAATCCAACCGGCCTATGGCCAGAGGCCGGTTGGATTTGAGGTGTAGCCATCCCTACATGAGAGGCAAGAACTTTACCTCTGTACTACTCAATTCTCTTCACAGACCTACGTGTACAAACATATTGAATATTTGCAATAGGTTTTATATTATCAAATTCCTCACTTTATTATAAACTGAGACTGATTTTAAGCATTGAGTCGTTAAGTGAAGTCATTTAAATTTTGAATGGAATTTTGTCAGAGTTCCAAATACACTTCTAAATAATTAAATTCAATTCGATATGGATTTATTGAACTTTTTTCTATAAATTTATAATCACCTGATTTTCTTGGACTTTTTTTCATCTTTAGAAAAGAAAAGATCAATCAATATAAGGTTGGTTTATTACTTGATTAAATAAGGAATTTAGACACCTTTTAAATAGTATAGAAATAATTCAAATTTGGCCCACGGGGCTTGGAGTAGTTGGTAGCGTCCCTACCTTCTATACCGAACGTCGCGGGTTCGGACCCCAGGCAGTCCGATAATTTTATTTAAGGCATTTGGATACCAAATGACTTAAATAAAAATGCCTGGACCCCCCAATTGATATATAAAACATACTGAGTATCGTTAAAAGTCTTAAATGGCCTCAGTTGCCGAAAAGACTGTGTGAATGTGAGTGTGAATGAGAAAAAAGTGTTTAAAAAATAAAAAAATAAAAAAATTCAAATTTGTTAAATTTAATTTTAATTCCGCAAGAATACAAAATACTCAATCTTATGTAGGCCTAATTGATGTTAGTTGTTTTGTGATAGAAACCGAAAGGCGTGGTCCTTTTTTTTTAAGAAATAACATCACTATTTCAAAAAATCTTCAAATACAACTGAGGGGGGAAAGGGGGGCGGGAGGGGAAGCTTATCGATAGTTCTAATTTAAAATTTATAAATCAAGTAGGTAACTTTGAAAATGAAATATTAAATATTCCTGTCAATAGAGGTTTAAAAATTATGTTAAGTCTATAATTTTAATATAATTGAGTAAGAATTCGAAATAAGTTTAATCCTTCTGGAAGGAGAGATAGGATCCAGTAGGACCGTTCCTGGCCTAATTATTATTTGAAATACCTATCGGGATCTTCGTTTATTTACTTAACTTAATGGAATAAATAATTGAAAACTATTTCAATAGAATTACCAAAAAAATACTACAGTAAAAAGAAAAATATAGTTAAAGCTTTTTTCAAGAATGATATTTCCTAATATTCCTCTAATAATAGACAACTGCAGCACAAGGGCGGATCCAGAGGTGTTTCTCGGGGGGGGGGAGGGGGGGGGGTTATCTGGTGTAACTGATCGCACAGTACAATTTTTTTTAATTTCGGTAATTTAAAGGCGCATTCTGTACTTGTTTGCCAGAATATAAATACCAATCAAATTTTTAAGTATTAATTTTTAAAAATTTTACATTAAGAATAAATTTTTTTTTACCCCCTTTACCCCCCCCCCCCTTGTATCCGCCCCCCAAAAAAAAAAACTACAAAAAAAAAAATTAAGATAAATAATATTACAGATGTAACATCGTTTTTTAAAATGACAAATCTGGTGTGACCAGCACAAAACTCTCAATTACCAAAGGTAAGGGAAAATTATGTGCTGTGCGACCAGTCACACCAGATTTTTTATTTAATTTTTAATTTTTTTTTTTAATTCTATTGAACTCAGAGCCTTCAATATTTTTAATTTGTTCTTCAATAATCGTATTTCGTCGCTTTTTTTTTTAATCCTTATTGTAAATGAAAACTCACACTTCTATATTATTTTATTTTTCTAAACGTTTTTCAATTATTTATTCCATTTAAGTTAAATAAATAGAAAAAATAAAAAAAAGGTAAATAAAATAGAACTTGAGGTCATTAAAAACATTTTTATAAAAATTTTAAATCTCTCTAGACGGATTAATTCATTAGCTAAATAACGGGTAACCCTAGAGAGAGAGTTTGCATTATTTGTTAAAAAAATTAGAATCGCTTAATCATTCTTTTAATGGGGTTAACACCAATGACAAATTGGCTTCCTTTTTAGGCCTTTCTTATATAAAAAGAATCATTTATTCTCTGTATCAACCTCCGGACATTTTACTCTTTCTGTTAATCCCTCGAAGGAATTTATCTTTTCTTCTTTAAACAACGTATCTTTGTTTGCATCGATTAAGTAATTCAGTATTTATTATTCTTTTTTTTTAAAGCTCTTTTTATTTTATGCGATAAATATTATAAGTAAGATGTCCTAAATTCATATTTTTTTCTTTTACTTTCTCTTTCCTATAAATATGTTAATATACACTTGCGTGCAGCTAAATCGACTCAACCCATAAGCGCGCAAACAAAGTCTTATATTTTTGAAATGGCTAAGCCGATATTTATAAAATGTATATCTTTTTAAAGCTTATTTATTTAGCTTTACATTGATACCAATATCAAGCAAATTGGTTGATTACTTTTTAAATTATGTGATCTGAATGGCTGAACTGGAAAAAATGCTGTTCCTAGCTGCCACTATTGTTTATTTGAAATTGCCTTATAAAATTCCATACAACCAATTATTCTTATTATTCTCATTTCAAATGTTGATAGGATTAAATTTACACAAATTTAATCCATTTTTATCAGAAAATCATGGATACAATGCCAGAGGTTGCCGCTCAAGTTGTTGTTTTGATAGAACAGGGTCATTGCCAAGAGAAGTCGCTCGTCTGTTGAATTAATGTCAGTCTTGCTGTCTCAAAAATCTACAGGAGGTTTCAGAAAACTGGTGGCTTTACTTAGAGACCAAATACCCGCTGTTGCCGGCCCCGTCTGAGACGGATGACCGTTTAATCGTCACGACGTCTCTTCGAAATCGCCACCTCACTGCCGTAAGTATTCATCAGCAGCTGAGAGAAGTTCGAGGTGTGGCTGTCAGTCAATGGACAGTGAGAAGACACTTGAAGGTAGTCAACCTCACTTGTAAAAGACCTGCTACTGGCCCGAAATTAACCACAGCCCACCGTAAAGCTCGACTTCAATTTGCTCGAGAGCATCTCAATTGGAGTATCGAGCAATGGAGGCAGTTTTATTCACCCGGACGCCTGTACACTCGACTTTTCCTGTCATTACCACAAGTGCACACTCTACACTCTTCAGTGAAGTAAGTGTACAGGCGTCCGGGTGAATAAAACTGCCTCCATTGCTCGATACTCCAATTGAGATGCTCTCGAGCAAATTGAAGTCGAGCTTTACGGTGGGCTGTGGTTAATTTCGGGCCAGTAGCAGGTCTTTTACAAGTGAGGTTGACTACCTTCAAGTGTCTTCTCACTGTCCATTGACTGACAGCCACACCTCGAACTTCTCTCAGCTGCTGATGAATACTTACGGCAGTGAGGTGGCGATTTCGAAGAGACGTCGTGACGATTAAACGGTCATCCCTCTCAGACGGGGCCGGCAACAGCGGGTATTTGGTCTCTAAGTAAAGCCACCAGTTTTCTGAAACCTCCTGTAGATTTTTGAGACAGCAAGACTGACATTAATTCAACAGACGAGCGACTTCTCTTGGCAATGACCCTGTTCTATCAAAACAACAACTTGAGCGGCAACCTCTGGCATTGTATCCATGATTTTCTGATAAAAATGGATTAAATTTGTGTAAATTTAATCCTATCAACATTTGAAATGAGAATAATAAGAATAATTGGTTGTATGGAATTTTATAAGGCAATTTCAAATAAACAATAGTGGCAGCTAGGAACAGCATTTTTTCCAGTTCAGCCATTCAGATCACATAATTTAAAAAGTAATCAACCAATTTGCTTGATATTGGTATCAATGTAAAGCTAAATAAATAAGCTTTAAAAAGATATACATTTTATAAATATCGGCTTAGCCATTTCAAAAATATAAGACTTTGTTTGCGCGCTTATGGGTTGAGTCGATTTAGCTGCACGCAAGTGGTATATAGAGAAAAAAGTTTTGGTTTCATGTCAAAATTCGATGTCGAGATTTTGATGGATATACACGTTTTTGAGGACACCTGAGTCCAAAAAAGTAGTTTTTGCAACATGACCTGTGTGTGTTTCTGTGAACAAAAGAACGAAAAGAGCTAGGACGTGCAAATTTTATATTTACGTAAGGCACTCCCCTGGGACGTGAGACGAAGCTTTTGAATAAAATCGGCCAACGAGTACTAGTACTTTACTGATGTAATTTTTCAGTTTTTTTTCGATTTTCTCAAAATTCGCTCCAACGATTTTGATTAAAATTCAAAAATCAATTATTTTTTAGATGCTCTTTAAAATGTATTTTCTCATTTTGCCATTGAAATCTTCTGAAGACCACTTTACTTTTGTACTTCATAGGAAAGATAGGTTGCCATGGTTATTCCTAGCTGTCTGCTTCTTAATTTATTGTTAATATACAACAGCCACTTCACAAATTGTCACTATTTGTCCAAATTTAATGAACTATTGTCACTCGCTAGAATAACATTTTTCAAAATTTTTTATCTAAGGACCACAAACCTCCCACTTGTAAAAATTTGACATTTTGTAATTAAAATAATTTTGAGTCAATCATCTTGTAAGAGTAGCATTTTATCTTCAATTTTTTAAGTGAAAAGAACGTATTGACCCGGACCCGGGGAAAAGTTTTTTGGTACTACCCCCCCCCCTACTGTTTTTGGGCAAACATGTAATGAATCGTCAACTTTACTCCTGAAATTCAGGATTTTGCGTTTGATTGGTTCTCGGACAAAATGCATCGCATATAGAGAGCTTAATCCTCTTGAAATTTGAATAGCTGACAATTCAAAACCTCTATTTTGATTGTTTAATTGGAAAGACAGAGAGAGGCTGACAAATTAAATAAATTGTTTTTTACATCTCTTTTTTTTTTAATATTTAATAAATGAATTAGATAATTACTAACAAAATAAATAAAAATGTAATACTGATTTTAAACTCGTTAAGCGGCTTTTCAATAAATGATTCAGGGGATTTTTAACAATATCACAAAATATTATATATTTATATACCAGTGATTTATTCTTAACTTCATTTTGCCCTTGAAATCTTAATAAGACCACTTTACTCTTGTACTTCATAGGAAAGATAGGACAAAGGCGTCCATGATCCACATGCCCACACCAGGGACACGCGCAGTAGATTGAAAGGGACCAGAAGAAAAATGTGAGTTCCTGGTGCGGGCGTGTGGATCCCTGTGTGTCTCTAAAGGTTCACTATGTAGATCTGCTGCGGGCGTGTGGATCCCTCGATTATTTTAAATCATTTTTACTCGGCCAGACAGACCATGTTGCGAAAACCACTTTTTTCGTGTATACCTGTATATCCATCAAAATCTCGACATCGAATTTTTTGAGTTGAATCTAATAGTCTACTTTCTCTCTATATATATTAACATATAAGAGAAAGTAAAAATTTACACCACCGACTGAATTCTCCTTAGCTGGTGTGGTTTATGTTGATTTACTTAGAAAAAAGAAGGTGCTAAATTTTTAACAAATTTTTATTAAATACCGTTGTTTCATCTATCTTATAAAACTAAAAGTATTTTTTTTTTCAATTAATTATTATTATTATTATTTAATAATTGAATTATTTTTTTATTTATTTATTTTTTGTTTTCAAACAGATTACTTTTTTTTTAAAGTGATTTCAAATTTAACTTATCTCATTTTCTTTTCCTTTAACAAAGTTTGTGTATCTATCTACCTTCAAGCAAAATTTAATATTCAAAAAGCTTTTAATATTATATTTTAAAAATAAAAACAACGCATACGATACGTACTTATTTAGATATAATATAAATTAGAAATGAAATGAAGAGAGAGAGAAACTAGCATAGATTTAATTCAACAAACCTGGAATGTTAATTACTCAGCTTAACTTTGATTTTACTTTCTCTTAGCCTATATATGAAATATATAGGAGAGAAAGTATTGCGATCATGTCAAAAATTCGATGTCTAGATTTTGATGGATATACATGTTTAGAGGTCCCCTGAGTCCAAAAAAAAGTGGGTCCCGCAAATTGGTCGTGTGTGTGTGTGTGTGTGTATGTATGTGTGTGTGTCTGTGTGTATGTGTGTGTGGACAGATTTTTAGCATGAAGGAATTGAGCTACCGGATTGAAATTTTATATTTAACTTAGGTACCTTCCCACACGCTCAAAATAAGCTTTTGAACAAAATCGGCCAAAAAGTACTAGTACTTTACTGATGTACTTTTCAGTTTTTTTCGATTTTCTCAAAATTCCCTCCAAGGATTTTTTTTAAAATTCATAAATGAACTATTTTTTAGATGCTCTTTAAAATGTATATTCTCATTTTCCCGTTGAAATCTTCTGAAGACCACTTTACTCTTGTTCTTCATAGGAAAGATAGAAATGGTTGCCATGGTAACCGAATTTAAATCTTTTCTTTTTATTAGATTAAAAATCTGGTGTGACTGGCGCACAGCACACAACTTTCTCTTACCTTCGGTAATCGAAAGTTGTGTTCTGTGCTTGTCACACCAGATTTTTTGTGTCGACATGTATTTAGTTCCCGACAGTACGGAACATATGAATTCAGATGTAAAATTTATAAGTATGGGAAAATATTTATATTTTGTTACCATGGCAACCATTTCTCCTATCCTTCCCTATGAAATACAAGAGTAAAGTGGTCTTCAGAAGATTTCAATCGCAAAATGAGAATATACATTTTAAAGAGCATCTAAAAAATGATTGATTTTTGAATTTAAAAAAAAATCGTTGGAGCAAATTTTGAGAAAATCGAAAAAAACTGAAAAAGTACATCAGTAAAGTACTAGTACTCTTTGGCCGATTTTGATTAAAAGCTTATTTTTCCGGTCCCGGGGGGTGTTTAACTTAAATATAGAATTTCAACCTCCTAGCTCAATTCCTTCATGCTTAAAATTGAACACAGACACACCCACACACCCACACACCCACACACCCACCCACCCACACACACACACACACACAGACAGACCATGTCGCGAAAACCACTTTTTTGGATTCAGGGGACCTCAAAACGTGAATATCCATCAAAATCTCGACATCGAATTTTTGACATGAATCCAATACTTTCTCTCTATATATATATTACATATATACATAGGTAAGAGAAAGTAAAAATCAATTATTATTTAAATTCCCATTTTTTTTAAATTTATTTGTGTCTTTAATTGTTTCAAAGAAAACATATATGTCTCTCTCTCACTTGCAAACATTATCGTCTCTCTCTACTCTTTTTAAATTCCCTTTCCACCTTATCTTCGCATAGGCCTAATGTTAATTTCCTATAGGGATTTGTATGTTAATTTCGATTCAAAAGGGGGTCCCCTTTAGAACTTTTTAGGCATTTAAATTTTTTTTTCCAATTCTTATGAAATTTTGTATTTATTTACGATTCTATATTGTGTATAAAATGTCCAAATATGAGATTAAAATTTTGAAAAATAACCATAGTTTATTTGAAGCAGTCAACATTTAAAATGCAAGTTTGAAACTAAGGTGCTATCGGAAACTAAATATATCTCGACACAAAAAATCTGGTGTGACCAGCACGGTGCACAACTTTCTCTTACCGAAGGGTAAGAGAAAGTTGTGTGCTGTGCGCCAGTCACACCAGATTTTTTAGTTATGTTAGAAGTGGCCAGTGGCTCAATCATATTACTTACTAAGATGTATTTAAAAAGAGATAACAGACAGTTCAGATTTTGTTCTTAAAATCAGGGTGTATTTCTAAATAGGCTGAAAAGGCTGGAACCTACAGCGGCAAAAAATAGAGGGGCGGCGGATTGACAATTTGCCTATTGTTAAAAACGAAGTTGGGCTATTCCAGATATATAAAATAATAAAGAGACGCTAAAAAAGCAAAAATTGGGGATTTGGGAAAAATTCCGAAAGGCGGCAAAAATCTTGCTTCCCTAAAAAAAAAGATAAAATAATTTCCATGGAAGGGGACCCTTCCGAAAACAATTTCAAGAAAATGATTTTTTTAATGTAATTTTAAGGGCCCGGGCCCCCTCATGAAAAAAATTCCAAAAATGATTTTTTTAAATTGAAATTTTAAGATTTGAGCTTAATGGGCCTCTTCAGAAAAAAATTTCCAAAAATGATTTTTTTATTGATAGACCTATCTTAACCATGAAAATTATTTTTTAAAATTGGAACGCAAAGGGCCCGGGCCCCCTGCGGCCCTGAAAATACGCTTATGTTAAATTTTCTTTTTCTTAGTTATATATTTAAGATAATTTTCGCCATCCGATGCCATTTAATCCACTTCCCTTATTACAATTAATTGATAAATTTTTGTCACATAAGATGGGATACGAACCCCTAGCACAAGAGGCATACTTCTGTACCAGGGCCCCGGGCTTAAGTCTTTTGTTAAACCCTGAAATCGGTATTTTTTTAATTTTTGAGTTGTTAATATAATTAGCTTCCTTTAATCTTTCGCCTCCTTTAGTTTTATTAAAAGCACTCCAAATGTACTCTAGACTACTGTGGTTTCACTATCCCTTAAGAGCCGGTTTAAACGTTTAAAAAAAAAATTTTCCTTTATTTATTTTTTCATGCATTTCTTTTATTTTCATTAGACATGAAAAAACTTTCTGATAAGAAATAAAATCTACACTAATAATAAAGAAAAAAAAAAGATTTTAGTTTGAAATTCGATAGAACGGAGAGAGTATGACCCTCACAGGCCTTAATTATCTCACCAATTATCCTCATTAAATTTACTCTCAAAGACCAAGTAAGCATCAAGATAGAAAATAATTATCTCTTTATTTTATTTCTTCTCTCTTTTTCATTTCTTTCGATTCTAAGATTAAATTTAAAAATATAATTCTTACTCTTTAATAAATCGTCGAGTAACGAACGATAAGAGATGTTAAAAAAAGAGGGTTGGTTCACTTTTTTTCTTCAACATCAGACGAGAGAGGAGAGGGGAGAGATTTATTCAAACCTCCTGAGGTCAAATTGAAATTCTGTTTAATCGTACTTGATTGGGAATCACGACGCTGATTTATTTATATAGAAAAAAATCAATCTCTTATTCAATTTTTTATATTTTTTGAACGAATTGAAAATTTCTTTTATAGAGTCGAACAAAGAAAGTAAAATTCAATTAATTGTCGATATCATGGATTAAGACACACACCTCAATTCCAGCCGATTTTTACTTTCTCTTACCTCTATATATGTTAATATATATTGAGATAAAGTATTGGTTTCATGTCAAAAATTCGAAGTCGAGATTTTGATGGATATATACGTTTTGAGGCCCCTGTGTCCAAAAGAGTGGTTTTCGCGACATGAAACCACAGGTCTGTCTGTTGGTGGATGTGTCGGTGTGTGTTCAATTTTAAGCATGTTTGAGGGACGATTTTCTCAAAATTTGCTCCAACGCTTTTGATTAAAATTCAAAAATCAATTATTTTTTAGATGCCCTTACAAATGTATATTCTCATTTTGTCATTGGAATTTTCTGAAGACCACTTTACTCTTGTACTTCATAGGAAAAATAAAAGAAATGGTTGCTATAGTAACAAAATGTAAACATTTTCCCATACTTATAAATTTTACATCTTGAATTTTAATATTAATATATCGGCGGAAACTAAATATATGTCAGGAAGGTGAAGAAAATAGACTTAATTCGGCCCAAAATTATTTATTACCAATGTCTACGTTTCGGGGACTACACGTCACCCATCCTAGTCCCCGAAACGTAGACATTGGTAATAAATAATTTTGGACCGAATAAGTCTATTTTCTTCACCTTCCTGTAAATTAGACGGCCTTCCTCCATACGATTATAAATATATGTCGACACGAAAAATCTGGTGCGACAGTCACACCAGATTTTTTTCAGATAATTCTAATTAGACTGTTTTGTAAAGCTCAAAAAGCTTAACATTTCTATATATATAACTCATTTTTGCTATTTTGTCCTTTAAGACCTTTGAATTTCCAAGTATCGATCGATTTAAAATTATTTTTATTAGGTATTGAATATATTATATTTTTGAATTTGATAATCCAAGATGTGATGACGCAATAAGAGAAAATATAGTCTCCTTTTCTTTTTCTATACTCTCTGATTTTCTCCCAGTGCTCGAGTTGCCTCGTCTTTCTAATGACAGATTATTTTTATTTAGTGTTTAGTGAGTTTATTTTTAAAGTGTATGTGTGTGTTATTTACTTATTCTGCAATGAATTTTATAAAAAGTGAGTTTATTTAATTATCTATAATATAATATTCCATTTTAATTATTTTTTACAACTTTGATTTATTGAGAATTATATGTCTAACAAATATTAGCATTCAAAAGAAGATCTTTTGTCCTCATTTTTATTGTTTTTAATAAAAATAGTATCAATTATTTTCTATATATTTAAAAAAATTGAATCAAGTTGCTTTCAAATTTTCAATTATCCGAATATTAGGTGAACATTTCAAGTGATGTCAAAAATTCATTAAAAGAAATAGAGAAATTTTTATTACCTGTCGTGAGGACAAAAATAAATTTCTCTTTTTTAAGAAATTTCCATTTTCATTTAACTACAGAATAATAATATTTATATTTCTTTTAATGTACTAATAAAAAAATTTCATTGACATTTGCTAGAATAGAAATGGACCTACTTAGAGTGAATAGATTTAGGACCTATATCAAAAAATACAACAAATTATATTTGAGTTATTAAAAAACTCTCCCCCATACCATGAAAATATTTTAAAATATCTATATGCCCTTTTTTTTAAAGACACTTAATACAACATTTCTTTTAATGATCTTACCATAAGAGGCGGTTCATTGATAATGACAAATGATTAATAATTGCAAATCCATCTTCGAAACAATTTCGTATAATCTTTTTTTTTTCCTTTTTTAGCCAACTAGTTCTGATGATAATTAATTTATTACTTGAAAGGTTGGCTTGAAATGGCATTAATAAAAAGTGATATTAAATTACACTAGTCGACAAAAATGAACTTTTTTTCTTTCACAAGAATGAAGATATGAAATTCTAGAAGTATTTTTCATGCTGAATTCAAATATCAATTCAGTTTTCCCCATCAGGCACAGTTTTAGAGATATAGAGCAAAATAGATTTTAGTCGAAAATGGGCTCTAAAACGGCTTTTATTTAGAATGTTCAAATTATTTTTAACGCGACACCCCGTCAAATTATGCAGATAGTTAGAATACATATAAATTTTAAGTTTCATCCCAATCGGAGGTCATTTAGACGTGCTAAAAACGGCTTAAAGTTTCAAAAAATCGAAATTTTCAAGATTTTTTTTGCTTTGGTCACCCCTAATACAATTTTAGAGATCGCTGAATGAAAAAAACATATATGTACGATATTCTATAGTTCTTTGGCTTTCTAAAAAGCATTCATTCGTAAAAATCTGTTTATTATTAACGAAATTATTAATAAAAACGTGAGCAAAGAAAAAACACAAGTACATTCACTGGACAAAAAAAATGGACCTCTTGTTCATTTAGAAGTATAAATAAAGATATCAGATTCAAAAAATATTTTTTTTAATAATATATAATAAAGTTAGGGCCCGTGACCCGATGCTCAGAGAGGATACATTAGCTTCTCGTGAATAGGGTTCGCTTTTTAATTCAATTGAAGTCCATTTTTTTTGTCCAGTGAATGTACTTGTGTTTTTACTTTGCTCACGTTTTTATTAATAATTTCGTTAATAATAAACAGATTTTTACGAATGAATGCTTTTTAGAAAGCCAAAGAACTATAGAATATCGTACATATATGTTTTTTTCATTCAGCGATCTCTAAAATTGTATTAGGGGTGACCAAAGCAAAAAAAATCTTGAAAATTTCGATTTTTTGAAACTTTAAGCCGTTTTTAGCACGTCTAAATGACCTCCGATTGGGATGAAACTTAAAATTTATATGTATTCTAACTATCTGCATAATTTGAAGGGGTGTCGCGTTAAAAATAATTTGAACATTTTAAATAAAAGCCGTTTTAGAGCCCATTTTCGACTAAAATCTATTTTGCTCTATACCTCTAAAACTGTGCCTGATGGAAAAATTCTAACTACATATCTGAATTCAGAATGAAAAAATGCACTAGGGTCACTAATCAGATTTCTTGTGAAAAAAACCTTGTCGACTAGTGTTATCAATAAAGTTTTAGATAAAAAATATTTAATATTTAAAAAAAGAAAGAAAAATTCGTATTTCAAATAAAATTTGTAGATATGCGCAGAGAGGAGGAAAAATATTAAAGCATGCTCATGTGATTATTTCATTGTTTTTATAAAAATGGTAGAATTTTTTATTGAATTTTGCCTCTACTTTGAACCGAAAATTGACAAGATATGATATGGAGGAAAGCAGCCAGGAAGGAGCCTCTATTGATTAGATTAACTCCTTTAAACAAAACGTTTCGGCCTAATTTATTGAGTCATCTTCACTTGTCAAGATTCTTTTTTGGAAAATGCAATAGAGTTGTTAAACAAATACTGTCCATAAATAAATAAAATCTTTAAAGTATGATGTTATAAAGCTTGAAGCAAATTTTGAAAAAACATTTCATTCATTCACATTCATTTTTTCGAAATTTGCTTCAGATGAATGAATGAAATTTGCTTTGTTAAAAAAATACTGCCTTTAAATAGATAAAATAGATAAAATCTACTAAGTATGATGTTATAAAGGCTGAAGCAAATTTCGAAAAAACATTTCATTCATTCATATTTATTTTTCGAAAAATTCAAAAAATATTCATTCATTCACCTGAAGCAAAATTCCGAAAAATGAATATGAATGAATGAAATGTTTTTTCGAAATTTGCTTCAGCCTTTATAGCATCATTCTAAAGTAGATTTCATCTATTTAAGGACAGTATTTATTTAACAATTCTTTTTCCAGAAAGACTCCTAGACAACTGAAGTTTCCCCAATAAATTTATTTTATTTTAGTTTATTTAATCAATAGAGGCTTCCTTCCTGGCTGCTTTCCTCCATATCATATCTTCTCTATACAGGGGCGTATATAAGGGGTGGGCGAGGCCCCCCCCCCCCCCAAATGTCTTAAATGCATATACATATATAGGAATATAGAGACATCCATGGGTCTCGCCCCCCCCCCCCCCCCGAAATGTTTGTGCGACCCCGTAGCGCCGAAAATGTAGGCCCGACAAAAAGCAAATATCCCGTGAACGGCACATGAAAAAAATTTACGGATGGTGCCGCGGGCGGCAAACGAAAAAAATTTATGATTCCGCGGGCGGCAAAAATTTTGCGTCTCTAAAAATCACCGTTCTGAATAAAAAATTAAAAATAACAAATTTTTAATTACCTACCTAATCCCATCTCAAAGGATCCAGGAACTGTAATACTGAAAATATTTTCTCAAACATTATTATATATTTTTTTTTTTTTTTTATATATCTCATCGCCCTTTAGCAAACGAATGTCACTTTGTTTAGTTTGATGAATTAGAATTGTTCATTCACTTTTTATAAATAAAGAATGGACCTATTAATTAAATGTCATTTCCGTCCGTTTACATGATTCAACTCAAAATTGATTTTATGGATTTTAATGAAATTTGATTTAGTGAAAAAAAGTGTTTGTACAATGGTTGATAAATTAATTTCATTTAATTCAATTTCATCTAGGTAGTTATTTAATTTTTTGCTAAATAGTTAAAGATTTTCTTTTTTATAGTGGAATTAAACTTTATTATAAACAAAATTAATTTCTATTCTAGCGCAAGGGCGGGTTAATGCAATTTTGTGGGGGGCGGTTTTTTTATTTTTTTATTTAAGGACTTTGTCGGCATCTATGGCCATTTAGACCCCTTTCCTATTTATTTAAATTGATTGGTAACAAATTCAATTGAAATTAAAGAGTGGAAATCCCCCCGGTTTTGGGGTTTAGTAGGGGGCGTCCCCCCCCCCCACCCCACCGCTCGGGGTTGGGCCCCCGCGGTCCGCTGATTTTTTTTTATCCCCTTTGCACCCCGATGGCTTCAAAAAAAAACCTCCCCCCCCCCAAAAAACCATTTCCACACCAACCGTCTCCGTCGTCGTTTTCGCGGCCTGTCGGGCCGGAGAGAGAGTGTGTGTGTGTGTTGTTGGGGGTGGGGGGGGGGGGAAAGGGGGGGGTTTAAAAAAAAAAAAAAAAAAAAAAAAAAAAAAAAAAAAAAAAAAAAAAAAAGAGTGGAAATCATAATTTCTTTAGATTACTAGTTTTTATAACTTTTTGAATTTCTTCTGGGTGGGGGGCGATCCCCCCCCCCTTTAATCCGCCAACTTTGTAATGAGAAAATTTAAGAATGTCATACATATATTTACGGAATATCAGATAAGGGAGCGTACAAGTATTACGTAACCCAATTTTTGACCCCCCTACCCCCATGTAATCTAAAAGTCACAATTATGTTGCGCAAAGTATCGGAAAGTCGCTAAAATACCAGTTACGTACCGCGTAACGTAACTCGTTGTTCACCCCCCCCCCTCTCCCCCTTGCAACGAGAACCCCCTCCCCCAAATTGCGTTACGTAATACTTGTACGCTCCCAAAATAGAGAAATGTGTAACTTGTGGTAATTAAAAATAAAGCGTCTCCTCGGGGCTTAGTGCACTGGTTAGCGTGCTGACCTTCTGGTCGCGGGTTCGCATCCCGTATCATGCCACAATTTAATAATAAAATTTTAAAAATAAATACTTAAAAATTTGATTTGTTTATACATTTGGTATATTATATTTTTACTTTCTCTTACTTATATACATTTTCGATGTCAAGGATGTTGATGGAAATACTCTTTTTGAGGTTCCCTGATTCCAAAAAATGATCTGTCGGAGAGTATGTTCAAATCTATTTCGACTCAGAAATGTTGAAGACAACTAGAGAAATATAACTTTAAATTTCCGAAATTAAGTAATTTGTGTGATGTGCGACCAGTCACACCAAAAATGACTCTCCCCAGGGAGAGGTAATTAATAATCTCCCCACCTGAATCCGCCCTTGAGAGAGACTGCCTGACCTCCAAAACGAGAATATTTCTTATAATAATTTCAGTTTTCAGTAGTATAAAAATTACAAAAAGACATACTAAAAATGTTTGAATTAAATTAAAAAGAATTGGCAAGAAGATTGACCATAAATCTGGAACATCACTTTGTATTTATCTTTAAACGAAGAAATGTTTATTCATAGAGTCAAAATACATCCACATAACAATATCAACTCGGATCAACTTGTCCTTTCGTGTATGTCTAGAAGAGTTATGAAACTTTGAAAAGAGAAGGTTGCTTTCTAAGACAGTATGATGCCCTTCATAAATAAATCCATCTTTATACCTTCTTTCAATATCATGAATAAAAATGACGGCGTCTTGTTACGCCGAGGTTTTGACCTTTTATTTCTCTAATATACTTATCAAAATAAGTTTTTTTCTCTCTCTTTAAAATTAAATTTTTCATTCAATAAATATAGAAAATCTTTAATTGATAAAATCATTTTTCAATCAAAGTTTGAAGTCTGTCTAAATATTAAACTTTTTATTTTAGAATTTACTGATATATTATTTTTAGTAGGAATATATATAGCTTTGCCGAAAATATACTTCCTTTATAGGCTGTATTAAAATTAACTCATAATTAAAAAAAAAAAAAAAAATTATGAGATAGAGAATTGGCGTTCCATTAAATAAATTTTAAAACAAATCCTAATTAAGGAAGAATTTTGATTAGAATAGATTGATAACAGATTGAGTTTTGAACCTTCAGGCGACATTAAGTTGAAAGGGTGAGTTTCCGTGGTTTCTAAACTTTTTTTAACAGGGCATAGAAGATCTCTGCATTGCAGGGTCTTGACAGCATTTGCTCTGGAAGAGGGGAGGGGATAAGGAGAATATGTCGTATTTATTAGCAGTATTTTATTAAGCATTTTGTTACTAAAACTTTTTTTTTTTGGAAATTAATCCAAAAGATGATGATAATTACAATATATATCGAAATAAATTCCCTAATATCCATTTAATTCTACCCACGGCTTGGAAATTCAGATAGAATTTATTTACATTTTGAAATGAATTCTCAAGTATTTATAAAATTCGTAAAATTTTATGTGAATTTTTTCTCACTTTGGAATTGGGACAATTGATGAAATTATATGGGGCACTAACTGCAAAACACACATTCTTCAACACTTTTTTTTACTTTCTCTTGCCTATATAATACCTATATTTTCTTCCTGGTTGCATGTGACTATTGGTTTTTATAGGTTTTACGTTTTTATCCATCCATTAAAAAAAAAAAAAAAAAAAAAAAAAATTTATGTTAATATACTCGTATATAGAGAAAGTATTGGATTAATGTCAAAAATTCTGTGTCGAGATTTTTATAAAAATTTTGAGGGTCCGTGAATCAAGTCTATGATTAAAATAAAAAGTGAAGAAAACGATATTGAAATTTTTTAGAAAATAAGCTTTTAAATAAAATCGGCCAAAGAGTACTAACGAATACTAGTACTCTATCTATGTTATTTCTGTTTTTTTTTCTTCAATTTTCTCAAAATTTGCTTAAACGATTTTGATTAAAATTCATAAATCGATAATTTTTTAGATGCTCTTTAGAACCTAGGCCTATATTCTCATTTCGCCCTTGAAATTTTTTGAAGCACACTTCACTCTTGTACTTCATAGGAAAGATAAGAGAATTGGTTGCCATGCTTATAAATTTTACATCTGGCATTCAAATGTCTCGTTAATTTGAGAAATATGTATCTTGTAAACGTTTTTAGTCCAATGGTGGGTAGCTAAAGGGGCAAAAAAAAAAAAATCATACTGCCGGATAAATAATAAATAACTCGTATGTCGACACAAAAAATCTGGTGCGACAAGCACAGAACACAAATTTCAATTACCGGAGGTAAGGAGAAAGTAATGTGCTATACGACCTGTCCCACCAGATTTTTAAAATGCATTTCACCTAAAATTGAAGAATGTGACTTTGTTAACTTTTGTAGTTATTGAATATTTACCAAAAAAAGACAATGAAATTAATTGATAAAAAGAAAGATAGTACTAACTTTGGTTTTCTTTTTGTTTCAGGTAATCATCATGAACTTTTTTGCGCTTCCCTCTCTCTCAATCATCAATCAATCAATCAATCTCTCTCTCTCCTAAAAGGTATTGTTTCATCTACCGATACTTATTTGACTTATTAAGAAATATACCCCAATTACTCTTTTAAATTATTTAACAATTTTTATGATTTTTCATTTATAAACAATTTTATTTTACCATTTGATTTACTTTATTTGCTATTAGATTTTAAACGATATGTATGAATGTTAATTATGATACAAATCATCCATGCATATTTATTTATTTCAATTAAGCTTAGCATTCATTTCAAATAAATAAATTTTCAACGGGATGCCTCTTGACTTTTAAGGTCATCAATATTGATATTGTCCTAGGCTCTTATACAGTATAAGGTATCTCAAATGCCGTCATCCTGAAGGGCAGCATTTTAAGATAATAATTATCTCAGCCAAAAACATCGGGGGCGGGAGCGCCTCGCATTATTTTTTCCTAGCGTCGAGGTGGAATCAAAAAAATGCGCCTCGCTTTTCTGATTTATATAAAAGCGAGGAAATATTTTCACTTAAATAAAACCCCTACAGAATTTTATTTATTTCATATATCCTCGCTTTTATATAAACCAGAAAAGCGAGGCGCATTTTTTTGATTTCACCTCGTCGCTAGGCAAAAATAATGCGAGGCGCCCCTTTTTGCATCTCCGATGTTTTTGGCTGAGATTTCACTTCTTTTTGTGAAATATTACATTTAAATTTTTATTTAATAATTTTTGCTTATTAAATATTAAATTATCCCATGAATAGATCTTTTAATATGCATTCCAAACAGTAAAAAATAAATACATCGTTTGGTATTAATTCAAAATGATAAACATAGGATTTCACCAAATTTTATAAAATTTTAGGATTTTTATTTTTGTTATGTTGGTAAGATGTAAATACATCGTTTGGTATCCATTCGAAACGATAAACATAGGATTTCCTAAATTTTATAAAATTTTAGGATTTTTATTTTTGTTATGTTGCTAGGATGTAAATACATCGTTTGGTATCCATTCAAAACGATAAACATATGATTTCACCAAATTTTATAAAATTTTAGGTTTTTTATTTTTGTTATGTTGGTGGAATGTAAATACTTCGTTTGGTATCCATTCGAAACGATAAACATAGGATTTCACCAAATTTTATAAAATTTTAGGATTTTTATTTTTGTTATGTTGCTAGGATGTAAATACATCGTTTGGTATCCATTCAAAACGATAAACATATGTAGTAGGATAATAAAAAGAGAGAGCAGCTAGTTTTCTTTTCTTGAAATAATGAAAATACAAATATATTTCGTAGCCTTACTTATACACCGGGTCTTGCTGAATCAATAAAAAAATTATTTTATAGAATTGAAGATAGCATAAAAATATCTTTTAAACCTCCAAACACACTTGGATTTTTATTTAACAATAAAACACCCACTCCCCTCTCTAATACATCCAGTGTGGTATACAAAGTGCCCTGCGCCGATTGTAATCTAAGCTATATTGGTCAGACAAGGCAATATTTATCTCGTCGTCTCTCTCAACACAAAACAAATATTAAAAATCAAGAGACCCACATTGCCTTGTCAGCCCATGCAATCGGTGAGGGGCACACATTTGATTTCGAAAATGCTACCATCTTGGAAAAGGAATGCAACTACCAAAAACGACTTACATTGGAAGCCATTCATATATTCATTAATGAGACAATTAATTTTAAAAGAGACTATAATTCAACTGTGGCTCTCTACGCATGTCTCTTAAAAAAGATAGTTGCATTCATTTACTAATAAAGTGGAGGGGGTAAGAGTCCGGTGGCTAGCCGTGGAGGTGTCTCTCTCTTCTCCTCATTCATAAACTAAACTCGATAGAACAGTCACAGAATTTTACTCGCAGACTTTATCATTATAAAATATCTCACCTACTTATCATAATATATCTATATATATAAAAATGAAATGGGAAAAATGTATGTATGTATGTAAATATGTATGTATATGTTCTATAGAAATCCACAATTTTCAATGAATCCATTTGAAATTAAGTACACCTATAATACATGGCTCTGGGAGTAACGTAGTAATAATTTGAATCTCTTAAATGTTTTGGAAAATTAATTATAATCAAATTTCTTCAATATGGGAACACAAAATCAACAAGTTGGCTAGGAAATTAGAGAGCGTCCTTTATGCTCTGAGAACCAGCTTCCTACCTGACTATGGGCTGGGGGTGGGGGCTACGCAGCAGTTGAAAAGCGAAGAGAGGACTCAGGTGACTGACCCTTTAAACAGTCATAAACAGACCCTTTTGTGCTGTTCCCAATCGGTACCCTCGCCTCGCTTGAATATAAGATCCTTCCTTAACATCTTAACACTTGCATTGCAACAAGAATTGGGAATAAACTTGCTCGCCGAAGGCGAGCAAGGGGTCCAGGGGCGCAGCCCCCTGGCTAGGCGGAAAGCCCGCCGAAGGCGGGCTTTGCGACTAGTATTGTTATAAAATTCGACCAACTATGTTAAATATAGGTGAAATATGGAAATTAAAATTTATATTGACAACCCTAATGGTAAATATTCACCTAATTTATATAAGTCTGTACGCATTTTCTTAATGACCATTATGTATTGTTCTGTATTAATAGCTCTGAAGATGGCCCTAAACAGGACCGAAACGTCAGCAATGAGGGTTTAATAAAAGAAAAGAAAACTAGCTGCTCTCTCTTTTTATTATCCTACTACATCAACTACACAGCTATAAAAAAAAAACCTCCAATATTAGATAAACATATGATTTCACCAAATTTTATAAAATTTTAGGTTTTTTATTTTTGTTATGTTGGTGGAATGTAAATACTTCGTTTGGTATCCATTCGAAACGATAAACATAGGATTTCACCAAATTTTATAAAATTTTAGGATTTTTATTTTTGTTATGTTGCTAGGATGTAAATACATCGTTTGGCATCCATTCGAAACTATAAACATTGGATTTCACCAAATTTTATAAAATTTTAGGTTTTTTATTTTTGTTATGTTGGTGGAATGTAAATACTTCGTTTGGTATCCATTCGAAACGATAAACATAGGATTTCATCAAATTTTATAAAATTTTAGGATTTTTATTTTTGTTATTGTTAATGCCTGAAGGAGATATTAGAAAGATGGTATTAGAGATATAAGTAGCGGACTGTATATGGAAACGCTCCTTCAAACAAATGTGGATTCCTAGGAAAACGGGGAAAAGAAGTACACCGTATTTTAACAAAAATAATAACAAAAACTTTAATCACACAAATAAAAATACACTTCTTGATGTATATAATAAATAATGGCCACGCCGGTTTTGGGTGGATAAATAAAGGATGAATAAAATGGGATGTGGAAGCAATATGAGAATGGGAAAGATGAGTATCTAATGAATGTGAGTCCGCCAGGGCTCAGATGGAGTGGTCTAGCACAAAGGCATCAACCAGGGGTTGGTTAGCACGAAAGGGCTTGAAACCAAAGAGTGGTAGGTTTTGCAATGGGATGCTTGAAACCAAAAAGTGGTAGGTTTTGCAATGGGATGCTTGAAACCAAAAAAAAGGGGGTGTCGGCCGACTGCTGCGAGCGATTTTGTCCGGAGAGCCACGCGCGTGTCCGGAAGCAGAATGCACAGTAGGGAGCGTGGGAGGCTTCCCTCATAGATGCGGGTACGCCATCAAGGCGTTTCCGGTCAACTCTCCTAGTGTGTGTGGAGCGCTCTGACGGTGAGTTCGCGACCTGATAGATTCTGGCGCGAACACACTCCGGGCCTAAAAAGTGAGAAACAGAAGGATAGGAGTTGACCGGTCTCGTTGGTGAATATTAAAATTCACCGAAAGTGGAAGGGAGGACATGAGGTCCTCAGTGAAGACGTTGAGAGAGCGACGGAAGTCACTCCCCAGATGGAGGAAGGAGTCAAATAGACCTCCTCTCCGGATTAGGTTCCATGGGATATGGAATAGGAATAATCCGGGAATGATGGAAAATATCAAAAACGAATAAAGATATTGAGGTATCAAATATCTGTTATTCTCAGGTTTACTCTTGTTTTGATTGATTTTTAATTTAAGGAAATATCTGATAAGTTTTTTGAGTAAAATCGATGTCGAGGAAAAAAAAAACACTTATTGAATGAGAAGTTGGTGCCGTCCGACATGCGAACGAGAGAACGAGAACGCACATTTGACTACGAAGTCTAAACTATTCAAAAAGAGAAATGTTTTTCCTGCGACTTGTTTTAGAACAGAACTTGAACGATTTTATCACTCATTCCAATGTCGATTTTTTTTTTTTTTTTGAAAATTCTTAATCATCCCCTCCGCGAGTGGCCTGCTCAGCGGGGTTGGATGAATTAGGTTGAACCGTTGTTAATTTCGGAAATGAAATTGTTTTTCGGATGCAAAGAATTCATTGTAGCTAATAAACAATAGAAATTATCTCCCTATTAGAATTGTGAAAGAATAAATACACCTAGCGCAATGGGCTTTGATGGAGGCATCGCTCTAATCATAAAAAATACACAGCAAATGGCATTTGAATAAGAGGAAAATCTCAAAATAATTAAAGTTATTTAATTTGATTTGATAAGTTGATTTAAGATTTCTCCACTTATTCGGAATGTCTGATGGAGGCGAGTCATCCCATGAGGTTGAGCTTTTAAAATATTGAAATCAAATTTTAATTTGATGATGAGCAAAATATATTCCAAAGAGGTCATAAAATTTTGAGATGTTGTCAAGAGCTTCTTTCTGGTGGAAATATTAAGAGGAGACTTATAAAAAATTAAATTTCTGAATTATCTTTAGGCGGATTGCAAACATTTTTTTTTTTTTTAAGTGTTGGAGAAGGCATGCCGTTTATGGAATCCGATTCAGAAATAATTTTTTAAGTCGATGAGACTTTTTTTTTTTTTTTTTTTTTTAATTTAGATAGTAGAAAAAATTCCAAATGAATGTTGTAACAAAAAAAAAAAATCTTCCTCTCAAACAATGACATTAATTCAGTGGTAATATTTATGACGTCATTCACAACGGGAATGTGTGTAAAAACATCCTTCAAATAAAAAGACATCCAATATTTTTGGGTCTTACTGGAATTTTCTTCCATTTGCTGGGATTGATTTTTATTTAATAAATTATATCAGAGGCTTGTAAGAGATGCCGCACAGTTTAAATTTCAAGTGTATATTGAAAGGTAATTTCCCTTGCTATTGCCAAATATTTTTTTTTAAACAATTCAGATTTATTTGATCGATGGAGTAATGAGGATGTAATTGGCAGATGAGATCCGTTAAATTTATTGTATCAGATGAGAGACCAACGGGATATAAAATGAATTAAGATAGACGAACGCGTTACTTATTTTTTCTTTTATCATATTATTTGTACATCCCGTGGTGAGTGTGAGAAAACATGATTTTTGTTCTAAAAAGAGATAGAGATGTTAAATGATATTTTATTCGGATCATATGTTTGATCTGAACAAAATATTGGGTTTGTTTTGCATAGGCCGTTTTAGATATGGGCTTTTCTTCGCTCATGAAATAGAAATTTAAATTTGACAAATATGTCCTGAGTAGATCAAAGTTTTGGGCACTTTTATAAAAGTTGTAAATAAAATAAAACCAAAACGTTCTGATGACTTTCGACTGTATGTTTTTTTAAAAAAAATGCTGAACAGCCCTTAGATTTAATTAAATTATTTTCTTTCAAATCTTGATCGAGATTATCCCCTTAACGATTTATCTGTAGGGCAGATGTGTTACCGTTCTGTTGTCTAGCTGGAGTGGGGTTTGTCGAGAAGAGAAATGAAACCGAAGCTAGCAGTAGCTGTTTGTCCTTGAGTAGGCGGAGCGCTCGCACGAGCAAGGCGCCGGATCGGCCAACCTGAAGAGTGGGGGGAGACAAAGGGAGAAGATTTGCTCCAGTGGCTGCGCTCATCAGTTGGCCGACTGAGGCCTGTGCAGACGAGTCTCACTGCGCGTGCGCCTAACTGATTTCTAAATAAATTTCATTCTATTGATGTCCATACATTTAAAAACCTATTTTTCCTCCATTGACATATTTTGAACAATATTAGCAAATAAATTCATTCCCAATAAAGAATATATTTTTTTCTAGAGAGAGAAATAAAAGGATCTGCCAAGACTAAAGGGTTAGATTTATCTTTGACAGAGCCAGGGACAATTGTTGAAGGGAATTTTTCATAGTAGTTGAATTGCAGGGGCTTACCTCAAACTCTCTCAGAGTTAAGATGAGAGGTGAACCTTATTTTTTTTTTTTTTTTTTAATTTCCTTCAGCAAACAGATGACTAGATAGAGATGACATTTGGGCTGATGTAAAGATCTATTTACTTGCTAACGTCGTTGACACGATAGATGTTTAGTAGCCAGTGTCAGGAATGGCCTAGACGATGTGGCGGTGTCCAATGGAGGACGACTCTTACTCTAACTATAGGCAAGAGTGATTGAATTTAAAATTATTAAAATTTTGAGGTGTTTTATTTAGGACATCAAATTAGATAAAACTGGATGTAGAAGGAGCCGTTGGGCTACATAAGGACCGGTGGTGCTTTAAAGAACATAATGGGCAATTTTTTGTAGGACAGTCTTTAAGGACGTGTCTTGGAGAAAGACAGTTGGAACACAGGTTGTGTTTGGAAATTAATTTTACTCTTTCTTCGATGGAAAGATTTTGATATTTAAAACATCTGGACAGGAGATGAGGTCCATTACAAAAGAGACATTTATATTTTACTCCCTTGACTGGTGGGCTGGTTGCCGAGGCTTCGTCTCCTGCGGCCGCTGCAGTCGATGTTTGTTTACTGCCTGATGCTTGTGTTGTATCAGTCAGTGAACTTGCAGCTTTCTCGAGGAAACTTAGTAGCATTTCCACCCTTGGAGCGGAACAATCGCCGTCCTCAAGAGACAGCAGCCATTGCTGAGCTATGGTCTTGTCAACTTTGAGTAAAATAAGCCTGGTTATAAAAATATTATCTTCCGAGTAAAAATGTTCCATCACTTTTAACTGTGCTATGGCTTGATCACCCTTGCCTTAAAATTTTCAGTTTACAAAAAAAAAAAACCACTCTTTCTAAAACTATATTTAGATTTAATATAGCTTTTATGGTCAAGTCGCTATGCGTTGCACAAGTAGAGCTATTTTTCGATATTTTTTTGCCTAAAAAATGAGGTTTTTCGAGAAAAAACCAATTTTGGAGTTAATTACTCGGGATTTCTTTATTTATTCTATTAGAGGTTATCTTTCTGCACCAAATGACATCTCATTTAATCAGATCTGACTAGCCGTTCGGAATCTACAGGGGTTTAAAATTTCAAATTAGAATTTACCGCAGCGCGGTAAAATAAAATGATAGGAAAAAAATAAATAGTGAAATCTTTAGCTGAAAACTCATTCTTTCTAACCGTATATTCCCCATAATTATACCTCTTAAGACAGAGGAGTTATTCAAGCTGATAAACTTTTTCGTGCATGCCCCTCTAACATGATTTGTAAGACGTTGTCACGCCCACGGGGCGTGGTGTAGAGGTTAGCGTGCTAACCTCATATACCAAACGTCGCGGGTTCGGACCCCAGGCAGTCCGATGATTTTATTTAAGCCATCTGGATACCAGATGGCTTAAATAAAAAGCCTGGACCCCTATATATATAAATTCATAAATAACGGATATCGTAAATGTCTTATATGGCCTGAGCTGCCGAAAAGACAGTGTGAATGTGTGTGTGAGTGTGAGTGTGAATGAGAAAAAAGTGTGAATGTTTTTGAAAAAAAAAAAAAAAAAGACGTTGTCACGTCAAAAAAAAAAAAAAAAAAATGTTTTAATAATCCATATTTGTATTACAAACAAATAAATATCGTAAAAATATTTTATTATTTTCAATTCAAGTATATAATATAATAAAAATATTTTAGTATCTATAGTGTGGTTGAAATCGCATTCTGTGAACAAAATATCTCAAGAACGAAAAGAGCTACGAAATTGAAATTTTATATTTAAGTTAGACAACTTCATGGCACGTGACACAAAGTTTTTGATCAAAATCGGCCAAAGAGTATTAGCACTTTACATATATACAAAAAAAAATATTTAACAAAATATTATCTTGAATTCTATTGTAATATATCAGAAACTTCTGGTGTGACAAGCTCAGAACACAATTTTCGATTACCGCAGTGGTGTGCGGTGTGATCAGTCACACCAGATTTTTTTTAATTAATACTGTATTATAGACAAATAAATAGAGTTGTTTATTTTTTTCAATATCTCGTATATATATATATATTGATGGGATTATCGAAACATATATATATATATTTTTTTTTTTGAGTTTTAATTAATTAAATAGACGTGTGTGTGTGTGTTATTTATAAAAACATTCTGCTCTCTCTCTTCATACGTGTGTTTATTTTCATGTGTTAATTTGTTGTGCATTTATTATAATAAACGCACGCGATTTTTCGATCTCGTTTGTATAATTCGAAGAAGAACCCCCCTCCATCGCCTCAACGTCCCCCTCCACCCTCCACCCACCCCCGATAACATGCAACTTTTTTCCTTTTTTTTTTTTATAAAAAAATTAGTTTAATTGGATATTTTGTTGTTTTGTTTGGGGTGCTTGAAGTTATGTTCTTTTAATTATCATCTTTTATGGTTTTATATGTGGAAATTATATAGGCAAAGTACTTAGGGCGTTATTTACATATTTAATCTTTACTTTCTCTTACCTATAAATGTTTATATATATATATATATATATATTGGATTCGTTATTGAGATATTCTGTTCGCACACAGACAGACAGACCATGACTCGAAAACCACTTTTCTCGGACCTCAAAACGTGTATTTCCATCAAAATATCGACATCGAATTTTTGAAATGAATATATAAACGTTTATTAAAGGGAAAAAAAAATTTTTTTTATAAAAATTCATTAATTCTAAAAAAAAATTTTCTTTTATAAAACCCTAAACTTATGGAGTCTTAAAAACTAAAGAATGAAATTTTTATAAAAAAAATTATAAGTCCTAAACCAGCACCGTAAAATTCTCTTCTAATCGTAAAAAAAAAAAAAAACCCATAAAAATTCGTCAAGTAGTTTCAGAGTTAGTAGAGAATTTGAAAATTGAAATAATAAAATCTCACAATTATTAATCTATAATTAATGTCATATATATTTATTAAATTTAATTTATATTTTTGCATTTTTATATAAAAAATCTGGTGTGACTGGTCGCACCAGCACACAACTTTCTCTAGTCTGTGTGTGTTCAATTTTAAGCATGAAAGAATTGAGCTAGGAGGTTGAAATTTTATATATAAGTTAGACCCCCGTCGGGGAACGTGAAAATAAAGTTTTAATCAAAATCGTCCAAAGAGTACTAGTACTTTACTGATTCACTTTTTCAGTTTTTTTCGATTTTCTCAAAATTTGCTCCAACGATTTTTTTTTAAATTCATATATCAATTATTTTTTAGATTTTCTATAAAATGTATATTATCATTTTGTCATTGAAATCTTCTGAAGACCATTTTACTCCTGTACTCCATAGAAAAGTTAAGAGAAATGGTTGCCATGGTAACAAAATATAAATATTTGAATTCTAATATATCGACGGAATCTATGGCACAAAAAATCTGGTGTGACAGACCCAGAATGTAACCCAGGTTTTTTTTCCTTTATTTCAATCCCAAAGCCTCTCTCTGTCGAAATTATTATTAATTCGTAACTCGACATTTAATATTTAGCGGAATTTGATCAAACGATCCAATATCAATATTAATTAACTCATTTCAAACAATTCAAGTTATTAATAAAATATTTTATATATATTTGGGGATTATATACATATATTATTATAAACAATGCGAGAAGAGAATTTAATAAAATAAATTTAATTTAATATGTACTGTATTTGTAACAAGAAATATTTTTTTAATACCTAACAAAGAGCGAGAAATTGAATGGATTGAATTGACTTGAGGGGATTTTTTTATCGTGGCTGAAAAAGGCTTCTGAGGGTTAATGGCAGGAAAATAAAATATAATTAAAAAAAAAATCTGGTGTGACTGGCGCACAGCACACAACTTTCTCTTACCCACGGTGCATCGTGCTGGGCACAACAGATTTTTTGTGTCGAGATATATTTAGTTGCTCTTAGCACTTTAGTTCCAAACTTGACCATGGTAGGCGCTGGGCGCTACGAATGATTCCAAATCAGTAAAGTGTACTTCAAACGATTTCTACGAAAAATTTTACTGATATACTTTTTAAAGAGCATCTTAAAAATAGTTCATTTATGAATTTTAAACAAAATCGTTGCAGCGAATTTTGAGAAAATTGAAAAAACTAAAAAAGTACATCAGTAAAGTATTTGTACTTTTTGGCCAATTTTGTTCAAAAGCTTATTTTCACTCTTTGGAAGGGTCCATAACTAAAATATAAAATTTCAACCTCGTAGCTCTTTTAGTTCCCGAGATATTTAGTTCACAGACACACAGACAGACCATGTCGCGAAAACCACTTTTTTGGATTCAGGGGACCTCAAAACGTGTATATCCATCAAAATCTCGACATCGAATTTCTGACATGAATTCAATACTTTCTATATATTTCATATTTAGGGTAAGAGAAAGTAAAAAATTTATTATTATAATTTTTTGCCCTCGGGGCATGGCGTAGAGGTTAGCGTGCTAACCTCGTATACCAACCGTCGCGGGTTCGGACCCCAGGCAGTCCGATGATTTTATTTAAGCCAATTGGATACCAAATGACTTAAATAAAAATGCCTGGACCCCTATATGTATATTTATCAATAACGGTTATCGTCTAAAGTCTTAAATGGCCTGAGTTGCCGAAAAGACTGTGTGAATGTGTGTGTGAGTGAGAGTGTGAATGAGAAAAAAGTGTGAATGTTTAAAAAAAAAAAAAAAAAAAAAAAAAATTTTTTTTGAGGTAATTTCTAAAAATAATTTCTACAATCGGAACCTAGCAAAATATTAAATAAAACGAAAAAAAAGCCCCATAAAAATCGGTCAAATAGTTTCAGAATAAATGTGGAAAAAAAAGAAATTAATTAAAATAAAATTAAATCTCACAATTATCTTAATATAATTAATCATATATATATATTAAATTTTATTTTATTTTTTTGTTCCCGGATTGGGAGCAAGATGGCTCGAAGTCAGTAAAAAAATAAATGTAAACTAAAATTATGTATTTTAATTTGATATTTGAATAAATGTTAATTTTTTTTTGTTAGTGCGTTGTTTTTGTGTTTATATGAAATCAAATCCCCCCCCCCCCGCGCTAATAATAATTTTGTCCTCTAACAAAAGGGGATTTTGGCTTTTAATATTTACACTTAAGAACAAACAGGCAGGCAGCCACGGATCCCATGCTAATGTCACACCGAGAGTGTTATTTTCTTAATAGGCAAACATTTGTAAATAAGATAAACACACTTAGGGCATCCTAAAGCCGTATTAAAACGAGTCGGGCGGTTATTATGCAAACTAGAGAGAGAGAGAGAGAGTCCATAAAATCATATTTGTTATGTGGGTATTAATGACTATTAAAGGAAGCCCCCCCACCCCCGTGGAGTCACCTTTAACTCGAGTCCAATTTCTAAATTATATAGCCTATGTTTGGAAACAATCCCCTCACCTCTTCTTATCGTATAAATTACACAAATAACGTTCTGAATTATTAATACCACATTTAGAATTTAATAAAAAAAAAAAAAACCCATAAAAATTCGTCAAGTAGTTTCAGAGTTATTAGAGAATTTAATAATTGAAATAATAAAATCTCACAATTATTATTCTATAATTAATGTAATATAAATTTATTAAATTTAAATTTTATTTATAAAAAAAAGAATGAATTTTTCAGCTTTTTTAATTGTTAGATTTCTTATTGTTGTATTATATGCGTAATTGTTGAAATAATATCTATTTCAAATTGTTAGTCTTTAATCAAACTCAAGATATTGGGACAAATGCTCTAAATACGAGACAAAAAATGCACCGAAATTGGTAGAGCAATCAACAAATGTTCACTCATACTTACACCAAAATGACAAAGCAATTTTTGTTCAACAACAACAACAATAAAAAAAAAAACAACTAATTGGAGATTATTTAGTTCTTTTGTTAGTTTTGGTTTGACAGAACTGGAGTTAGGTTGTTTTTTTTTTTTATAAAATTGGAAAATTATAATGAAAATTAAAATATATTAACTTGCCGATTAGAGTAGTTAGAAATGTTTTAAAACAGGAAAATTTTGCAAAAAAAAAAAAAAACCGCCCATAAAAATCTGTCAAGTAGTTTTAGAATTAAGAAAAGAATTAAAAAAAAAAAAACAATTAATATAAAATCTCACAATTATTTTTCAATAATTAATTAATATAAGTTTAAATATTAATTTTTTTTAAATTTTATATTCTTAGGCTGACACTTAATTAAAAGGCCAATTTTATATTCTATCCAAAGTTAATGTTTCTAAATAATACAGAAAGGAATATTTTTCTATACTCAAGACTACTCTACTATCTTCAACACATTCTTCTACTTAATTATTACTTTTTATTTTAAAAAGCCCATCAGTTATTGATCACTCTATTTTATTTTTCTCTTGTTTAACTAAAAAATAGTTCTATTTTTAGTCGATGGACATAAATGCATTAAAAAATCAAGTTGATCTGCAGTTGTCTGCATTTTATGTCCATCGACTAAAAATCGACGGCGTGTGCGTGCGCCTAGCCTTATATGGATAATATTTAAAAAAAAAACGAAAGAATTTGTCAAATAAGATTTAAAATAGATTCTTAATTAAAATCTATATATAATAATTGCGCAGTGTCCGTCTGTCTGTTCTGCTTGACCAACGTCCAGTTTAAATTTTGAAAATATATTTTGCAGTCTTATAGAGGGCGTTATTTGAGAGTCCCGGAAAAATACTCAGGTCCCGAAATTCCTATTTGAGTTGTAAATTCCCTAAAGTTACGATTTCTCCCATAGGAAATATATAGAGAAATATTTAAGTATTCTTTGCATTTGTGTATTCTATCAATTACTCAAGCAGGCACTGGATTGGAATACATAGTAATAGTTTTCTTTTCATAGTTAAGAAAAAGGCGAGGGTCCGCCACAGGCGGGCGGCGAGGCTAGTTAATTTTAAATTTCAATTCAATTTTAATTTTTTTTTTTAAAGTGAAACTTTTATTTTATCCTCTCAAATTTTTTGGCTCTTCTATCAGCATGTCGCGTTACAAGCCTTGACGTCAAGTGCCGTGACGCTACAAGTCATGACGTCACAATCCGTGACGACAAAAATAAGAAAGTTGAAATTTAATATATATACCGAATTATAAAAAATAATTGTGAGATTTAATAATTCAATTTTTAAATTGATAAAATATAATTTTTAAAATAATTTAAAATGATTCAAATCTTTTTTCAGTTAAACGTCTACGATCCGAAAAAAGTTTCACTTGCATCGTGGTTTCATAAAAACACACAATGATTTTTGCTATGAGGTGGATTTGAACTCGAATTGTCTTCAACTACTAATAAAAATTGATCTCACCCAAAATTGTGAAATAATAATTAATTAACGTTATATTTTTCAAAAAAAAAAAAAAAAAGAAATCATTCATTTTTTTTATCTTTTTTTTTTGAATATCACCGGGTATAATACTATCATTGACATGGCAAATTCAAAAAAAAAAAAGAATTAATAGGCACAAAAACGATTGGCAGATGAGAGGAGAGAAGGTAATTGAAATTCGTCGTCTGGGATTATGCATCGGCTGGTGGTGAGTCATTTCAACCAGGGGGGGGGGGGGTTTCCATCGATAAATGACAAGCATGACCCGATCAATCATCAAATAATTAAACGGTTTTTGATGTCACTGACAGGAGAGGATCAAGGTAGAAAATAAAAGAATCACAATTATTTAAATAAATAGGGGGAGGGGGGGGCAAACATGAAGAATGAAATTATCTCGTGACCGAAACGTTGTTAGGCTAAATAAAATAAAAAATAAAATTTTAAAAACGGAAACTCGCCTGGGTGATCCTGAATAAAATAGTCTGGCCTCAGTAGCAGAAAGAGCAAAATTAAAAAAAAATCCCTAGTGAGTGAGAAATGCCAATATTGATAACCTCAAAAGATTCCAGGAATTATAGTATCGTTAATATATAATTATATATCATGTCTATTCTCTAAAAACAGGCGTTAAAATTGAAAATAAACAAATGGGTGTTAAAAAGTAATATAAGCGTTAAAAAAAATGCTATTCAAAATCACTTCCTTGCCTCAAATAGCTATTCAATAAACAAAAAGCCAAAGCGTTAACATTTAGAAAATAGTGTTAAAAATTAATGCCATGTCTAAGGGGTGCCTTTAATATTTTAACGTCGTATTTAAAATAAAAATGACGTCCTAAACCTAAAAAGTGATTTTGTTAGTTTTGAAATAAAAGCAAAATGTTAAAACTTTGTTTAAAGAATAGAATTTTTTTTAACGCTGATTGTTTTTACATTAGTTTTTAACACCCATTTGTTTATTTTTAATTCTTTAAAGTCTGTTTTTAGAGAATTGACCTGTATATGAGTATAAATCAGATGCCGAAAAAAAAATACCCCATAAAAATACGTCAAGTAGTTTCCGAATAAATCACATTTACAAATAATAAATTTAAAATTATTATTATTTATTTGTTTGTATTTAATACAATGTATTATAACAATATAATATAAATAATTAAAAATCTATCTGTTAATAAAATTAAAATTAAATCTCACAATTATTATTCTATAATTAATTATATAAATATTAAATTTTAATTTTCATAAAATATTAATACTTTAAAAAACGACAAACAATTTTATTACTTTCTCGTATAGGAAGTAAAAGAAAGTATTGTAATCGTCAAAGAATCCGACTTCGGGATTAGAATATTTACCCATAACGTCCGCTATAAGAGTGTAAAATTTCATTTGGTCAAATAGACTTTAGGGAATTATAAATATTATGAAAAATCAACAATAGAAGAGGGAGCGGGCAGCCAGGAAGTAAGCCTCTACGAAATGAAACTCAAGAGTAGTGGAGACAGTTCGGCTATAATTAAATATCGCCATCCTCAGTCCATTTCGAGAGTATGCACTCAAATGCCAACGCATTGAGTCAAATGTAGAGTTGTCAATAGGTGGATATTAATATACATAAACTGCTTGTACATATATCCCAAGCAATGCTAAGAGCTTTTTATATACGATACATTCAGCTCCAGTGACAAAACAGAGAACAATTTTGTCACTGGAGCTGAATGTATCGTATATAAAAAGCTCTTAGCATTGCTTGGGATATATGTACAAGCAGTTTATGTATATTAATATCCACCTATTGACAACTCTACATTTGACTCAATGCGTTGGCATTTGAGTGCATACTCGAAAATGGACTGAGGATGGCGATATTTAATTATAGCCGAAACTGTCTCCACTACTCTTGAGTTTCATTTCGTAGAGGCTTACTCCTGGCTGCCCGCTCCCTCTTCTATTGTTGATATACAACAGCCACTTCACTTATTGTCATTATGAAAAATCTAAATTCATGTTACATGCTTGATTATTGAAATGCTAAATACAAGCAGGTTCAAATAAAAATAAAAAAAAATTGAAATATAATGCGATTTTTATAAAAAAAAAAAAAATAAATAAATAAAATAAAATAATATTAAATGCAAATGAATATTTTTTTTTTTTGCTTTTTTTTGCATATAAAATTAAAACCTAAATAATATAATATTGATAAAAAAATTACGAATTAAAAGAAAAAAAAAAAAATTATTATTATTTTTATGTATTTACAATTTATAATGAATTTTCAATTATTTATTCCGCACCTGTTTTTTTCTTTTTTTTTTTTTAGTCTATAAAAATGCATTTTTATTATTCAAATGAATTAAAAAAAAAAAAAAAAAAATTGTATTGTGGAGGTGTAGACAAAAGAGAATTTATAAAAAATAGTCACAGAAATTGATAAGTAAGAAAATTATTAACTTAATTTATAATCTAATATTATTTATATAGGGATTTATATAGAAAATTAGAGAATTTGCCCATTGGAAAGCATTAAGTTTTGCCTTGAAAAATCTGGTATGACTGATCGCAAAGCACTCAACTTTCTCTTACCACACCAGATTTTTTGTGTTGAGATATAATTAGTTACTCTTAGCACTTTAGTTCCAAACTTGACCACGCGATGATGGCGCTGAGCTATGAATGCTTCCACATCAGTAAAGTGTACTTCAAACAATTTCCACGAAAAATTTCACTGATATCCTTTTTAAAGAGTATGTAAAAAATAGTTGATTTATGAATTTTAAACAAAATCTGTGGAGCGAATTTTGAGAAAATCGCAAAAAACTGAAAAAGTACATCAGTAAAGTGTACTTCAAACAATTCCCACAAAAAATTTCACTGATATACTTTTTAAAGAGCTTCTAAAAAATAGTTCAATTATGAATTTTAAACCAAATCGTTGGAGCGAATTGTGAGAAAATCGCAATAAACTGAAAAAGTACATCAGTAAAGTACTAGTACTTTTTGGCTGATTTTAATTAAAAGCTTATTTCCACACCTCAGGTGAGTGTCTAACTTAAATATAAAATTTCAACCTCCTAGCTACAGACAATGTCGCGAAAACTACTTTTTTGGATTCAGGAGACCTCAAAACGTGTATATCCATCAAAATCTCGACATCGGCTTTTTGACATGAATCCAATACTTTCTTTCTCTATATATTAACATAAATATAGGTAAGAGAAAGTAATAATGTCAATAGATTAAAATAAAATGTGAAAAACTTTAAATTTATACATTGGGTCGAAAAAGCGGGAAATTTAAACTAAAAAATTATGTAAGATATGACGTGTAAGCTCTGGATGCCTAAACTCAAGGCTCTATATTCATATTTCCCAGTGGCAACATTAGTTTTTATTTATATTACATCAAACTCATTCATATATTAAATATGATGATTTATTTATATATTTTTTTTATTCCTTTCTTTTTAACTGACAGCTTCATTAAGAATCAATGATGTAAATTTTATATTTGTGTCTGTGTGTGTGTGTGTCGGGGTGTATAAGAGAGAGAGATCAATCTCTATTAAGCAAATTAACAAACGAATGACATTTTCGGGAGAAGAGTCATTGAAATTTAATACCCATACACACACAGACACAAGTGGCGAAAAAGAAGAAAAAAAAAAAAACACAAACACTAAAAATAGAATTTAGAAACAGCAGCAGCGCTGGTGGTGGTGTTATTAATAAATAATTGAATTTTGAATATTAATTTTTTTTTTCTTTTTTATGTTACTATTTTTACTTTTTTTTTTTTTTTGTCAATTTTCATTAAAAAATCCATCTTTTTTTTTACTGTTCATTTGAATTTCTTCTCAATAAATAAATAAATAAATCTTTTTTTTAATATTCAATCAACATTAATAATGACAAAACAAAAAAAAAAAAGAATTATTTTAGGGACAATTGGAGGGTAGAGATATACGAGGGCAGGTCAATAAGTCAGTGACTTTTTGAATTTCCCGCCTCTGAACTGAAATGGCAATACTGATCATGTCAGCAGGCAACTATCAGCTGACTCCTGTCGAAATTTGAACCAGCTGGGTCTTTTAGTTTTTGTTTGACATCCATTAATAGCAGACTACCTCGTGATTTGAAAAAATAGTTAAATTTCAGTTTCCATTGCTCCCTCATCCGCCCTATTCTCCGGATTTAGCCCCGAGTGACTATTTCTTGTTTCCTTCGCTCGGCGGAAAGAGATTTGATTCCAAAGATGATTTTGATGCCCTCGACAGGAAGGGATAAAAAAATTGGAGAAACGTTTTTACAAAGTGTATAGAGCTCAAAGGAGACTACGTTGAAAAATGAAATAATTTTTTATCCAAAAACCTGTGTTTCATTCAAAAAGTCACGGACCTGCACTCGTATCAATTCAGATGTAATTTAGAATCTAAATTAGAATAAAGCAAGATTAGATTAGAAAATCCATAATTTATTAGAGCCAGAGTCTCCAAGTGACGTCATTCAGAATGGGAGGAGGACGTTTTTGAAGAATCAGACAAAAATGTGGTCTATAATTAAAAATTATCTTAATAATAATATTTCAAACCACAAAAGCTTTAATAAACACATTCTGTAAACAACGTTAATTCATTTTAACACTTTCTAGCCTCAAATTGCTAAACTTTAAAGCCGAAGCGTTAACATTTAGTCAACAGTGTTAAAAATTAATGTCATGCAAAAAAAAAAATTGGCGTCTTTAACCTTAAAAGTAAGGTTATGATTTTGGCAGCTTTGGGAGAAAAGCAACATGTTTAAATTTTATATATATATCTATTTTGTTTATACCATATTTGTGACTATTATGTTCTTTTAGGATGTTCTTCTTAAATACTTTTCTTATATAATGTTCTTGATAGTTATTGTGTTTGTACAGTGTTATTTACTAACAATGTTCGTTTTTATATAATGTTTTTTCTAGACTATAATTTTATACTGTTTTTTTTTTGTAAACTATATATTTTTGTAATAGGTTTTTATTGTACTTATATTGTTGTATTATTGTATTTATTTATTTATTTTTTTTTTTGTTATACAAATTTTGTAAAAATATATTTTGTCACGACTTTTAGCCCAATGGCGGTAAGCCAAAGGGGCAGAATAAAAAAAAAAAACGTTAAAATTTGGTGTAGAGAATAACATTTTTTAACGCTGATGTTATTACTTTACTTTTTAACACCTATTTGTTAAATTTTAACGTCTTTTTTTATAGAATAGGCTTGTTTGTGTGTTAATTTTGTTTTTTAAATATTAAAAATACAGTCCACATCATAAGCTCTCATTAATTTGTTTAGAGGAACAACGTTCTTTTTTTCTATTTTGCTTACGTAAGCGGCTGATTAACCCCGCAAAAGGGCTAACTCCTAGCTACTTATTTATATGACTAAAAACCGAAAAAGAAAAAGTTAAGTTTTAACTTTTAACGACTGTATCTCAAAGACCTTATCACCATTCATCAATGCAGAAGATTCTTTTTATCCCTTACAAGGGCTTATTGTTGCTGCCAAGCCAATAAGATTCTGTCATTTCTGAATGATTTGTGTGTGCGTAAGATATAAGACCAAATTTAAATCTGGCTCCCCTTTCCCCTACCTCTTACTTGCCTACCTAACTGATTCCTAATTAGTTTATAATTAAACTCGGGTCTCCCCCCCCCCCCCCCTACCCGTTGTCACTTGAAATGTAATTACAAAAGGGCGTTTTAGGCAATAATGATAAGTTACTTTGCTTTTCCTTTTCTCTCTCTCTCGGCGTAGTTTAGTTTCAAAGTAACAGGTGTTGATTTTATTCCGATTTAATTAAACTGGGCTCTTGGGTCGTCAAGATGGGTAAAATTTCGATTTTATTCATTTACAGGGCGGAGAAAATCGAAAAAAAAAAAAAAAAAATTATCACACAATTTTCGTTATTGTGCTGTCACGTCAGATTTTTTTTTGTTCAATTCTTCAAAACTAGACAATTAGAGAGATATATTTTTTTCTTTATAAATAATATATAGTTTTTTATTATTTAATCTGAAAGTAGACTTTCTCACGAGTAAAATGATACGTCACACTTGTATATTTGTTAAAAAAAAAACAAAAACAAATTATATCAAATTGCACTTGGAGCATCTCTAATTAAGATAACTAAAATAATTTAAATAATTAAATTTTGAATTTAAATAAATATAAATTAATATTTTTTTTTATCATAATTAAATAATTAATAATTTAAATCTCACTAAAATGTATTCTTTCTGGAAATTTGATTTTCAAAATTTTAAAAATAATTAATTATAATTTTTATTTTTGTATATAAAATATAGGCCTATATGAATAATTATAGAAAAATAATAGTGAGATTTAATTATTTGAATTTTGAAATCTATTTATCGCATTTACTCTGCAAGTACTTGACGGATTTTCATGGGTTTTTTTTTTTAATGTGTAGAGAATTTCACCGGGGTGATTTTAAGACAAGGTTTGTATTTTTGAAAGAACGCCTATAGGGAGTTTAAAAATAAAAACAATAAACCAACAAAACATTAAATAGACAATAAAGTCTCACTTACTAGGAAGGCGAAACAAGAAGCGAATTACCACAAGAGAACCTTTAAGTAGGCAACCCAAATATTTTTTTTTTAATAATCATTTAATTTGAGACATACACCAATACCATAAAAGTGGACAAGACACCTTACTACAAAACAAAATCTGGTGGTTTTACTCATATTATTTATTTTAATAAACAAAGAGAAAATATTTTCTCGTTACAAAAATATTTCAAATTCTATTATATAATTAAATAATTAAACCTATAACAATATATTCCAATTCTCATTCCACAATAAAAAAAAAAGCTATTTATTCAGTGTTTGTGGAGAGAGAAAGTTTCCAGTTCACTGCAACATTAAATGTGTGCACCAAAAAAAAAAAAACTTAATTGAATTTATCTGGGCCCCAGGGGCTGGGGGGGGGGGCAATAGCATCATCGTGCAGTTCGTTATAATAGAGTTATTTATTATCAAACCCCTGAAAGGATATAATGACAAAAAAAATTGTGATAAGAGAGAAATACACAGCGGTGAAATTAAATACAAATCAATTAAATGAAAAATAAATAAGCGAATTGAGCGTTAAATGGGTCAGTGCGATGCCGAAATGACGTCATATGAGGGAAAAATACATAATTTTTTTTATAAATACTCCAAACACAGTATATACAGGATGTTTTAGGATGTTTAAAGTTTTTTTAAATAAAAAATACTTGTTTTCGGATGTAATGCAACGTTTCGGTCACTCATTCTCTGACCTTCTTCAAGTAACAATTCAAATACAAACGACTTATATATTTCTTTAATTAAATTGAAACTATAATTTAACTTAAAAAAAAAAAATTATAGCCTATTAAATAAAGAATTAAATATAAATAAATATATTATTTATTTTTAGGCTGCTAAGGTCATTTGACTTTATAAATTTATTATATTTTATTTTTATTTAATACAATATATCGATTGGCTTCCAGAGGGCGTTCAATAATTATATAAATTAAATAATAGTGATTAAATAATCAATTATTAAATAAATGATTAATTATTAATAAAAAGGTACAACAATAAAAACAAATGAAATTAAACTTCATTAAAAATAAATTTTATATATCAAAATAATTAAATAATAATAATAAAATAAATAAAAATGATAATTAATGAAAAGGTACAACAATAAAAATAAATGAAATTTATTAACTAAATTAAAAATAAATTAAAAAAAAAAGAATAAAAATTAATAAAATGTAAAAATTTATTTATAAAGAATTTAATTTTAAATTTTATTTATTGTCATTTTTTTACATTTTTATTATTAATTTTTGATTATATAAAATTTATAAATTTATTTTTAATGAGGTGAAATTTACAAATTTTTATTATTTTTATTGTTATGACCTTTTTCCAATTGTTAAGAACCATTATTAAAAAAAATCATATTTTTTGAGATTAAATTCTTTTATTTAATATGGTATAAAAAATTAATTTCAATAAATGTTTTTTTTTTTTTGAAGATTAAGATTACGTAGACTAATTGTTCAGGCTTAATTTGAATAAAACTTTATAATAAATACCTGCTGAACGATCCAATGAAGGGGGTCTGGATAATTTTTTTTGTAATAAAAAAAAAAAAAACACTTATTCGGATAATCGAATTTCTATTATATAATAGAGTCTCTCCATTTCTATTTTTTTCCCCTTCTCTAATAAAAATTGATTATCTATTTTCTTCAACAAAAGGAGAAAATCTCTAATTCTTTTTTGACTGTCTTCTCTCCATGTGAGAAAAACATTAATTTTTCCCATCTGTTATTTTTCTTCTTCATCCAATGAAAACCCATTGGTCCATATCTTAACAAAACAATAGAGTTAAAAATACCGGCCAATAGTTGGACGGGAGGAAAAAAAAAATAATAATAATAATAATGAAATAAAACGTTCCATTCGCAAGAGGAGAGTGTTCTTTATTTACTTTTTGTAAAAAAAAAAGTTTTATGTTTGAAGATAACTTTATTAGCAAAAAAGTTTTATTTTCTCTGTCAAAAGTTCCTTTTTTTTTGTTTTATTAAAAAATATTCAGAGCTAAATAAAAATAATAGGAATTATAAAAATCCCTTTCTCTGATATTTGAAAAAATCTTTTTTCATATTTTGCAAAATTTCTCATTTCCAGTGCATTTTTCAGGAAAAAGTGCTATTACTGAATTTATAGAGCATAAAATTTCCTATGAGTTTGGTTTAAAGACATTTTTTGATATTTCTAATAGATAGCGAGATATAGAGTTGTAAATATCGAGTATAATTTCCTTTACTTTCTGTATTGCAATCTGCTTCGCATTCATGTCGATATTTTGATAGAAATACAAGTTTTGATACTCCAACGAGTTCAAAATGGTCTTTTGTGGTTTAATATTTTCAAAATAAACATGAAAGAAAGAAAAATGAAATAATTGTTAGACACAATTGGGAGAGATTAAATACTTTCCTTTTTACTAACTTTTAATAAATGAGAAAAATTAAAATTTAATATTTTATTCATTTATTTAATAAATAAAACAAAATAAATTAAAATTTAATATAATATATGATTAATTATAGAATTATTATTGTGAGATTTTATTATTTTAATTTTGAATTTCTGAATTTGAAACTACTTAAAGGATTTTTATGGACCTTTTACTTTTTCTTTCATTCATATTTACGTATTTTAATAAAAAAAAGGGAAAATATTGAATTCATCTTAAAAATTCAAATCTATATATATAATTTGATAGAAATACACGTTTTGATTCTGCACTTGTTTATTAACTAAATGAGCTACGAGATTGAAATTTTATATTTAAGTTACGTATCCTCCTAACACGCCAAATTATGATTTTGAACAAAATCGGCCAAAGAGTACTAGTACTTTACTGATGTAACTTTTTAGTTTTTTTGGATTTTCTCAAAATTCGCAGTAACGATTTTAATTAAAATTCAAAAATCAATTACTTTTTAAGTTAAAGTATAAATCTTATACTGTGGGAAACTAAATATATATCAATACAAAAAATCTGGAGTGACAAGCACAGAACACAACTTTCAATTAGTTGAAGGTAAGGGACATTCACACCAGATTTTTTAATTAGATATCGATTCAATCAGAATTTTTTTGTGAGTTGATTTTTTACACCAAATTTTTTGCTTTTTTATATGTTTGTCTGTAGGAGGGAGTTGGAAATAGCCTTTAGGATCATCACTAATCCTAAATAACAAATTAATTGATTTAATTCGTTGTTTTAAAGTCAAATGCCTTTTTGATGGATTTAAATTTGTAATTCCATTCTCTCTTTCCCTTTTCCCTTTTTAGGATTCAAGCTTAGCTTAAATCCCCCCCCCCTCCACCCCCCCCACTTTGCTTTACATTATCCTAATTAAAACCCACCTATAATTGAATTGGCATTTGACAGCCAAAGGATAAAAATTAACTTCAAAGGGGTATTTTCAATATAAATAAATAAATAAATGTTGATTTATTTATTTATTTATTTTATTTTTTTTTGGAGATTGATTTAATTTTTTTTTTAAATATAATTCTGCTTGAGGGGTGAAATTTCATTTCCATGTGCTTTTATTTCTGTGTGTGTGTGTATTTTTACTTTCTCTTACCTCTATATATGTTAATATATATTTCTTTAATCAGGGGCGTATATAGAAATTTTTTTCGGGGGGGGGGCGCCCTCGCCCCCCACCCCCCTTAAATACGCCCCTGTCTTTAATCAATCCCAAAATTAGTTTCCTCAAGGCTTCCATTTACAGCTTGGGCCAAATTCGATGGACAGCCAAAGTTAGAAACTACTTGCGTTTTTTTTAAACATCTCTTTTTCTATGCGTTTTTATGGGAAATGCTCTATTACCAACTTTAAATAAAATAAAATTTCCTACAAGTTTTGTCTTTAGAACTTTTCATTATCTCTAATAGATGTCGAGATACGGGATCGTTAATATCAACTATTATTTGAAAAGTCATAAACTAATTGCGTTATTTTTAAATAACTCTTTTTATATGCCTCTTTTTGAAGAAAAGTACTATTACCAACTTTAAAGAAAATAAAATTTCCTACAAGTTTTCTCTTTAGTTTTTTTCAATATCTCTAATAGCTGTCGAGATACGGGATCGTTAATATCAGCTATTATTTGAAAAGTTACAAACTACTTGCGTTTTTTTTAACATCTCTTTTTCTATGCGTTTTTGAGAAAAATGTACCATTACCAACTCTAAAGAAAAGAAAATTTCCTACAAGTTTTGTATTTACGTCTTTTCAATATTTCTAACAGTTGTCGAGATATGGGATCGTTAATATCAACTATTATTTGAAAAGTCACAAACCACTTGCGTTTTTTTTTAAATAACTCGTTATCTAGACGTTTTTGAAAGAAATACACTATTACCAACCTTAAAGAGTATAAAATTTCCTATAAGTTTTGTCTTTACATATTTTTAAATATTTTTAATAGATGCTAAGATACGGGCTCGTTAATAACGGCATTATTTGAAAAGCTCCCAAACTATTTGCGTTTTTTTTATGCGTTTATGTTAAAATCATCATTTGATGTCGAGATTTTAATGTTGATATACACGTTTGAGGCCCCTGAATCAAAAAAAGTAGTTTTCGCGACATGGTCTGTCTGTGTGTGTTCAATTTAAACGCATGAAGGAATTGAGCTAAGTTGTTAACATTTTATATTTAAGTTAGACACCCACCTAGGGCGTGAAAATAAGCATAAGTTTATTTGGGTTATAAAGCGACCATATTTTTGGATAACGTGATGATGTCACTTGCGACTTTGAAAACTGACATTCTAGCCTCAAAATGCCAGTTATGGGCCCATGAATGGGTCAGAGATGCCTCCCTGTACTGAATTTGCCTCGTTTTCGACCCCAGAGGAGGCACCTCTGGCCCTTCCAGGGGCATATAACTGGCATTTTGAGCCTAGAATGTCAGTATGGGCCCTTCCACGGGCCCATAACTGGCATTTTGAGCAGTTTTCATCGCAAGTGGCATCGCGTTATCCAAAAATATGGCCGCTTTATAACCCAACTAAACTTAATGACAATTTTGGGATTTTCAGTCGAAATTTCCAAACTTTGAGGTAAAAATTCTCATAGAAGATATTGTCCGATTTGATATCTGTAATGTCCATGTGGGTGAGCCACTTTTGCCTGGTATTACAAAAAAAGTGGCAAAACAACTCACCCTACTGGACTCTATAACTCTATTGAGGCATTCTTTTAAAATATCTTTTTTTTTGGAATAGTACCTTGAGAGCTACTCTCTACTGAATCCATTTATTTTTCCTAAATTTTAAATTATAAAAAAATGATGGAAATTTTTTTTCCAATAATATGTAGAGACCCAACTAAAGATGAATCCTTTCTTCCATTGTTTGCTTACATTCCTCATGTTAATTGATTAATTTCATAGAAGAGAGAGATAGAGAGTAAAAGGGTCAAAATATTTGCAATTACCAATAGTTGATGAACCATGATAATTTATATTGTATTAGCCAGCCAGCCTGGGCGATTAATTGAATGGAATAGTTTGCCTGTGGTTCAACAGATTAATTACTTACACCCATGTAATACATGATGACCATTTGTTTTGAATCTAGAAACAATTTGTGTGTGTATGCAAAGAATAATTTGTAATTTGGTTTTAGTGATAATCCAGATGTGTTCAGATTGAATCGATAGCTAATTAAAAAAAAAAAAGATCCAGCAAAATGATGGATGTTCTGAGTATTCTAAGAAAGATTTTAAATTTGTCAGAATATTTTCTCCTTTATTGAATCATTTCTCGCCAATTATTGGTAGGCTATTATCATTTTGTCTCAAAAACGCATAAAAAAAACGCAAATAATGCCCATATTAACGATCCCGTATCTTGGCATCTCTTAAAAATATTAAAAATATGTAAAGACAAAACTTATAGAAAATTTTATACTCTTTAAGGTTGGTAATAGTGCATTTCTTTCAATGACGTCTAGATAACGAGTTATTAAAAAAAACGCAAGTGGTTTGTGACTTTTCAAATAATAGCTGATTTAACGATACCATATCTCGACATCTGTTAAAAATATTGAAAAGACGTAAATACAAAACTTGTAGGAAATTTTATTTTCTTTAAAATTAATAATAATGTCATTTTTTTCAAAAACGCATAGAAAAAGAGATATTAAAAAAAAACGCAAGTAGTTTGTAACGTTTCATTTAATAGCAGATATTAACGATCCCGCATCTCGACATCTATTAG